>JAHRHZ010000018.1:2441566-2463882 GCA_024137785.1 Ginglymostoma cirratum
AAAACTTGACGTTTCGGGCCTAAACCCTTCATCAGAAACGTCAAGTTTTCCTGCTCCTATGATGCTGCTTGACCTGCTGTGTTCATCCAGCCCCATGCTTGTTATCACAAATGTGTTTGCAGTTTGGGACATAATCCACAATGTCTAGCTTGCTGTTGAGCAGGGGCTTATCAGCCTGTCTGTATTCACAAGAGAACATAGCCCAAACTGTTTTGACACGCCTCTTCCCCCTTTAAAGTGCTGTTGATTGAAATTGCCTCTACATCTTGAGGGGTGTGGCATTGTATGGGCCTCTCTCCAGACAGCCATATCATTTACAGCTGCAACCTTGGAACACATCTTGGAATTTCAACTTAAAGATGTCTATTGTCTGACATCTAGTCATTATAGTTGCTTAAGTAATGAAGTTGCTTTTTCTATGATCAGGTCATCAGACTGGGTTGCAATCTACTTACAAGAGAAAGGACCTGATATGAGACTGTGGTAGTGGCATCGATAGAATACCAATGGGTGCCACTCCATTTCTGTCTCTTAATTATGAGCATTATACCAGAATCAACTCCTTATGCAGAGGCTGGAACCTCTGTTTCAGAACAGTCTGAAGTAGAGTTCAAACTGATAACTCTTAGAGATAGCAATGAGCGCACACACACACACACACACACACACACACACACACACACCCCGGAGCACTATCAAATTGTGAGCCATATTGAGGCCAATTGTAATAGTGCACTCCTGACCCAGCCTTGGATCAAGCCTCTTCCTAGTCCGACTAACTACCCACTGAACAAATGTGCTGAGCCACTGCAGCTGTCAGCTCCTTAATCTTAACAACAATACAGCATTTTTCACAAGAGTATCATTGAATAAATAATGCAGACCGTTAATTAGCATTACTTCCTATGTTGAATTACTCAATTCACAACAATGTCGTCATCCCACTGTTTAATAGGCCCTCCCCATCCCAATGGATTGGCGATGTAAAGGATTGATTGCAACAAATGCATTTGAAAACTCGTGGGCAGTGCAATTTCCCATCTCCAGAGGCCAAGCTATTGTGGAAGTTACGCTCACATTGAGCAATGAGTCTTTTGGGTGTTACAGTGCCTACTTAGAAGGCAACACAGTTAATGAATGCTAGGCCCCTGATAGGGTCCAGATACTGAATGTGCCTGGCAGGCAAAGCTGGTAGAGTTGGATAAAGATTCAAATAAAATGAAAATGCTTTATCATTGCCCATTGCCAAAATTAAAATACTTGAAGGGCTTCACAGCTCAGTGCCTTTTTTGTGTTCTGTGTAATTGCAGAGTTGGGACTCTTTGTAAATGTAATGCAGAATTGATATGGATGAGCAGAAATTTCTTCCAATTAAAGGTCAGGAACCACCATGACAGAATGTGCATAACACAAATCTTCAAGGCGACTAGGGGTTGGAACAGGTGTCAGTTTTCGCAGAGATATTCAATCCCATCGAACAAAACAGGCCCACTCCTGGAACAAACTTTTCTGTACCTGTAGCTGAATCTATTGGTCCTCAGACAATGATCTCTGAACAAGTTTGGGACCGGATTCAGGAGATGAGTGTTTGACAGAAGCAGAGGTAAATGAGAAACAGAATAGGATTTATTTAAAAGTTGCTGCCCACTGTGTCAATATCATAGACAGGTTTGATAGAAAATGCAGAGTAAAATGGTGGCCTAATTGTTGGACAGATCCCACATACAATCCAAAGCACAACCGCTTTCGAATCAGTGTGACATTTCCTTTTCCCACAACAAGTGTTCTCTTCCTGAGTCCCAGTCATCAGGGAGTGATGGCCCAGTGGGAAAGTAACCCACGTTTCCTCCGGATTCAGCTCCTCTGTTTTGCAGTCAGACAGCGACTTGGAATGTCGAATAACAGAACTGCACAGTGCTGAAGAGGTCCTTCAGCCCATCAAGTCTGTTCCAGTAGTACGGTAGCCTCTCACAACTGCATCAGCCCTTCCAGAGAAACTTCTAGCTTGTTGTAGGTCCAGTTATGTAAACTTCCCATGGATAGAATGGATAGTCCTCAGAGGCTTTTGCAGTCCATTGAGTGCAAACAGAATTCTAAGGGAAAGTTATTACAAGCACACATCTGAATACATGAATTATGAGCAGAAATAAGCCATTTGGTCCCATGAACCCAGCTCCTCCTTTGATAAGGTCACAACTTTCCTAACTGTGCCTTCAATTTTTCTGCCTATTCCTTAAAACCTGTGATTCCCTTATTGATCAAGAATCTGCCTAACTCAGCATTAATTCAATCACTCTGGCTTCATCATTCTCTAGGGAAGTGAATTCCACAGACTCAACCCTCTCCAATCCTCTCCATATTAAACAGATAGCCCATTTGTTTTTAATCTCGGCCGTCTATTTACATACTCCCCATGAGGGGAAAATCCTACCGAAATCTACTCTGTCATGACATCTCATGTTTCAATATTACAACCTCTCATGTTTCTGAACTTTAATGGATGCAGTCTCAACACAACCAACCTTTCCTTAGAGGATAAAGCCCTTTGGAATTAGAATTACAATTTGCTTTATTGTTGCATGTACTCACATGAGTTCAGTAAAAAGTTTACAAGTTTACACGTTTAAAAGTGCTACCTTAGATACAAAGGTACCTAGGTACGGATTCTTAAGTACAAATTCTTCAGAAAAAAATTAGAATATGAAAGAAATAAAATGTTCAGAATAACAGCACCTCCAACTCAGTCCAAGCCTTTACTCCCAGCCTTTACTCCGCACCAGGCCTTGGCTCCAGACTACACCAGGCTTCACCTTGAGGGTGGGAGTGGCCAGGAGACCACTCTGGAATCATCTCAAGGCTGGACGTTCATGCTGAGGGCACATTGGGCCGAGAACCACGCTGGGCTGCCCAGAGGCTACCATGTCAGGCAGGGAGACGACCATGCTAGGCCTTAGGACTCAGTGAACTATCTCTGCAATGCTTTTAATGTAATAATGCCCTTTCTCAAATAAAAGAGGCTAAAACCGTATACTGTGCCCTAAATGTGGTCACCCGTTCTTTGCACAGCAGTGGGGTCAGTTTGCTCAGTTGGCTGAGGGTGGCTGGCTTGCAAAACAGAGCGATACCAACAGCAGGGGTTCAATTCCCAAGCTGGCTGAGGTTACCATGAAAAACTCTCCTTCTCATCCTCTCCCCCTCATCTTAGGGGGAAAATCCACCACCGGTCATCTCCTTCTCTCATGAGGAAAACAGCCCTCTGGGCCAGCAGGGTTGTGGCTAATTTGCTCACAGAAGTAGCAAAATGTCTTTGTTTTTGTATTTCATTCCCTTGCAGTAAAATACCACATTCCACTTGGCTTAATAATCACTTGCAGTACTAACATCTTGTGACTTGTATATCAGGACACCCAGAATCCTCTTTCCTGTAGAGTCCAACAAACCCTCTCCATTTTATTGAAATGTTGGTTTACTATTCTTCTAACCAAAGGGGACAGTATCCTATATCAGTGATATTTTTGAGTGGTAGTGACAATCAAGGCCTGTGTAGCCTTCATAAAATTCACTGTTTCAGTTCTGTGAATACTTTTGGTCACTTTGGTTATTTAAGGAGGGATGTACCTACATTAGAAAAAGTTCAGAGAAGGTTTGCTTTCAGCTGATTCCTGGAATGAAGGGCTTACATTACGAGGAAACATTAAGCAGGCTGGCCATACAATTTTGGATGTTAGAAGAATGAGAGGTGATATCAATGAAAGTAATAAGATTCCAAGGTTGCTTCACAGTGTAGATACTGAAAAAATGTTTCCAATAAATGGCAATTGAGAACTAGGAGGTGCAAATTAAGACATACGTGATCTCCTATTGGTATGATCCCAGCTGATGGTGATACTGAAAAAGTCAGATCTTAGTGTCAGACCTGGCTTGATAAATCATAACTATTAGTTTCTTTTTGCCATCGAGGTCAGTCACTGAAGGTATTAACAAGAGGCTTTCAACAGAAGAACACAAACGTTTACTATACAAAAGACAAGCACAAACTATGATTCACTAGACAAGAACTTTTGGACCAACCTTGTTACAAACATTAGGAAGAAAAGTTTGCCCCTCTTACATCATTAAGGAGTGTCATGACCGTAAGTCAGAACCTGAGAATATTATGAATATTTTTGACTTGTAATTCCTACCTGTGCCAGTTAAAAGAGGGCTGACACAGCCAAAAATTATTGCAGTTGTCTGAAAAGAGACAATATTACACCTAATGATGCAAAAGGAATTTCAAGCAACAACCTTTTTAAAGGACAAAGAGGCAATTCAAAACACTGGACTGTGATTCTTTTGGACTACAAATATAAGACCATAAGACCATAAGACATAGGAGCAGAAATTGGGCCATTCGGCCCACTGAGTCTGCTCTGCATATTCAATCTTGGCTGATAAGTTCCTCAACCCCATTCTCCTGCTTTCTCTCCGTAATCCATGATTCCCTTGATAATCAAGAACCTGTCTATCTCAGTCTTAAATGTACTCAGTGACTGGGCGTCCACAGCCTTCTGTGGCAGTGAATTCCGTAGATTCACCACTCTCTGGCTGAAGTAGTTTCTCTTTATCTCCGTCCTTAAAGGTCTTCCCTTTACTCTAAGACTGATGACCCCCTGCTCAACAACTTTTCACTCCCTGCAGATTATGTCCCAATCTGCAGGTACTTTTAGCCTTTTTCCCTTCAAAGAATACGTAAGGACAGAGGTTAAAAAGCCAGTTTCAACTCCAGTGGAGTGGGTTGTGGGATAAAGATTCTTTTGTGTTAAGATACCTGCGTGCTCCAGCCTGGATTTGTACAGTAGCATGTTGCGAAGCTCACATTAAAGAACTATCGACTAGGCACCCCTGCCTTGCAGGTAAAGGAATTTTATCACTCTGAATGTTAGAAGCCAGCTAACTAGGACCTAGAGTGAATGAGTCAGTGCAGCAGTTCTCAACCAAGCTGCAAAAGTTAAAATCTTGAAATCCCAACTTTCCGCTCCCAACATCATGTGATTGATAACTCCCACTATAATAACGCATGTTCAACTATCTGCTCTTTGTGGAGAATTCAGAGCTTGAACCATATATTGTGCTTTTTTTAAACTTTTACTTTCTTGGACTTGTCTCTCATTTCTAATGAGAATAATATGTGTCATGTTATGAATTCTTCTTCTCTTCAATCATTAATAAATTCTCTCATTGTTAACCCGAGAAAGTCTAGTTAAATTGGTTCCTTTTAAAACATATGTGTATTTGTAGCCGGGAGAATGTTAACCACAAGGCAAAGGATCTGGTTTAAAATTAATCTTGTTACAACTAACTGAGTGGCTGGCTGGATGGATAAAGAAGTGAAGCCAGCTCACCCTCCCGAGAGATTAATGATTTGGAGTATCCCATTTGAAACCATGATGTATTTGGAGAACATTGCCCAATGTCTAGTATAATAAGGGTCACGTCTATCTTCATGTTGACTTTTCTTGATCAGCTGACATGACCACAGTTGGTTTCCTTTTGGCAAATTCTGATGCATTCACATTCAATGCTATTTTCTTCAGTTAAGGTCCCTCCTTGAGACCAGTAAAAGAAGCTGTTAATTTAGTTCATGTATTACTTAACATGGATGCCTTAAACTCATGTCTTCAATAACTTTAACAAGGTCCCTCTCTGCTTCCAGCGTTCTGTTTCTGAAGCTTTCTTTTCACTGACTTCTAAGTTTCACAGGATTTCTTCTCAGACCTGACTGCTTGGAGACAATTAATGACTGTACCTCTGCTGGAATTGAACTCTTCTCTCTCTGTGAACATGTTTCTCACTCCAATCTCTGTCTCTGGTGTAAAACTCCAGTCAGCAAACATGTTAGCAGTTATCTGTCCAGTTGGTCATTTAGTTAAAATCACATTTCTTTTTGTAATACTGCTTTCAATTCACCGATCAAAACAACTTTCTGGCTTTTGAAAAGAAAGTCAGGCCTACACATTAAAATGATTTCTTGTCCACTTTAGAATCCAAGACAATGAACAACATTAATTTATTGTGAACCATAAGGCACAGATGAAGAAGGTTGTTTTATTCTTTAGGAGAGTCATTAAAGTCTATTTTCCCGAGTGAGAAGTTAAGGCTTAGTCACTGACTGTATTCCCAATTGAGTTGACAATTATTTGATCAAAAAAGGAGTCAAGGGTTATTGCAGCCTTGGAGAGTGGATTTAAAATTCCTATTAGATCAGCTAGAGTAGGCTAGAGGGCCTGAATGGCCTACACATGCTCTTATTTCCTATGTTTTTGTATCTGGACTGCTGATGTCACTGTCAGCTTTGGAACTCCCGGCCTCAGTGCAGACCCAGCATGGCAGCCCCCTGGCCCAGCATAGCGGTATCTAAGCTCAGTATGGCAGTCTCCCAGCCCAGTGTAGCGATGTCTAGGCCCAGCATGGCAGCCTCCTGGCCCAGCGTAGTGGTGTCTAGGCCTGGCATAGCAGCCTCCTGGCCCAGCGTGGACTCCTCTCGGCCTGGTATGGCGGTCTCCCAGCTCCCCGGCATAGTGCTCTTTGTTTGGTACGTGGTGGTCTCTTGGCCTGGCAAGCCCTCACTGTGGACTTCCAGTCTCAAGGTAATACCAGACCGATCTCCCGGCCTCGTGAACCCTGAGGTGAAGCCAGACATAGTCCGGACTCAAGGCCTGGAGGCTAGGTGCCAGCATGGACTGGATCGGAAGACGTGTTCTGAACTTGTTTTTCTCCATTTTATAACTTATTCCTAAAATATGCAATGCTGGACTTTTTCACTTCTCTATTTTTCTCAGAACTGTAACTGAAAAAGCTGTACCAAGAGACATTTTTACCTGAGCTGGCACTATGAGTGGCCACTTGTACACTTTTCACTGTACTCTTTTGAGTACATGTGACATTAAAGCTAATGCTAAATCTAATTCTAATTGATGAACAGATGTTAAGGTCAAATGAGAGCAAAGTGATCAGTCAGACTGTCACCCAGTTATCTTGTGGGTAGACCTGGTGTGAAGCTCTCTGTCATGCAATGAGAGAGAATCATAACTCTCACAGCAAGCTACATTTCAACTTGAAATGTGACAATGCGCAGGACAACATGCAATTGCTACCGTCATCTTCGATTAAGAATAAGGAGTAAGGAATGTTTTAACTGAGCAGTGCTAATAGCTAGACCAACCAGGTCCTGGTTTATTTTCTCTTAATTTCAAAATCTACTTCCAGGTATCAGTTGAGGGCATTAAACCCTCAATTATAAGAAGTAGCAGAGTATGGCAATAAATGGACCATGATGTGTTTAGCTTCAGCAGCGTGTTCACTGCTTTCAACTTATCCATTTACAAATTTCCTATTCCCCCTACAGCGCCACTCTGCTATTCCGGGGATGATATTTCCTCTCAATTATATTTCACAATTGGTAGCAGTGTTCAGTTTCGGACAATGCTCTTCAGAAATGATGTGTTGACCTCAGGAGCAGGTGAAACGTTGGTTCACCAGGACTTAAACTATCGAATGATCAGAAGTGAGTGTATGAACCAGGTTTGGGTGCACTGCAGCATACAGGGTTGAGGAGCAATGAAATCAAGATATTTAAATTGATTAATGCATGCATCAAGATAGATGCAGATAAGCTATTTCCTCTGGTGGGAAATCAAGAATAAAAAAACATAATGGTATAATAAAACCAGAACAAAGTGCAATTCAGGAATTGGACAGAATTCAGGCATCACTTAGAAACAAAGAAAAATTCTTTTTCCTGTAAGCCTGGTTGAATTTATGCTTCCAAGTTGCTGAACAGTCATTGGCTATATAGCAAAATAAGTTAGATAAAACTTTATTATCAGTGTGATCCAATTTGAGCAGTTCACAGAAGGTTCACTGGAATGATCCCTCAGATGGAAAGATTGTTTTTTGAGTAAAGGTTAAACAAAATGGAACTTCACTCACTGGAGTTTAGGAGAATGAGAGGCAACTTCATTGAAGCATATAGGATTTTTGAGGGGCTTCACAGGGTTAATGCTGAGAGGATGCTTCCCCTCATAGGAGAGTCTAGAACCAAAGGGCATAGTCTCAGAATAAAGGGACGCCAACTTGAGATTGAGATGGGGAAGAATTTCTTCTCTCACAGGGTTGTGAGTCTTTGAAGCTTCTTGCTGCAGGCAGCTGTGGTGTATGGTCCTTGTATCTAGTTAAGGCTGAGATCGATAGGTTCTTGATAAGTCAGAGAATCAAGTGTTATGGGGAAAGGGCAGGAAAGTGGACGTGAGGAGTGTAGGATGGACAATGATCCTATTGAAGGGCAGATCAGGATCATAAAAGCATAGGAACATAGAAACTTAGAAGATAGGAGTGGGAGGAGGCCATTCGGCCCTTCGAGCCTGCTCTGCCATTCATCACGATCATGGCTGATCATCCAACTCAACAGCCTAATCCTGCTTCCTACCCATAACCTTTGATCCCATTCCCCCCAAGTGCTATATCTAGCTGGCTCTTGAATACATTTAATGTTTTGACATCAACTACTTCCTGTGGTAATGAATTCCACAGGCTCACTACTCTTTGGGTGAAGAAATGTCCCCTCATCTCCATCCTAAATTGTCTCCCTGTATCCTCATACTGTGACACCTGGTTCTGGGCACAGCCACCATCGGGATCATCGTCTCTGCATCTACCCTGTCCAGTCCTGTCAGAATTTTATTAGTCTCTATGAGATTCTCCCTCATTCATCTGAACTCTGATGAAAACTATCCTACCCTAGTAAACCTTTCCTCATACATAAGTGAGTCCTGCCATTCCTGGAACCAGCCTGGTAAACCTTCGTTGTGTTCCCTTGAGAGCAAGAACATCTTTCCTCAGAAGGGCTGAATGACCTACACCTGGTCCTATTTCTTTTGGTCTTATAAAGAGTCTGACCTGATCTAGCTAATCAGCTCGAGGAACTGAATGACTTTAACCTGTTCTGATTTTCCTACAACCTTCCATCCATTTGACTTCCAGCGACGGCTCTGAGATCCTGCTTGCACTTTGATCAATTCTGGTTGTTATTATTTCTGAGGCCATTACATACAAAATAGGAGTGAGAATAGGCCATTCAGCCCTTCGAACCTGCCTTGCCATTCAATATGATCATGGCTGATCATCCAACTGGACACACTGTTCCATCTTTCTTCCCATACCCTTTGATCTGTTGGGATGTTGTTATTACCTTAAATGGGTTAGGCTAAATAACACAGGACTCTGTGTCCTGGTATGGATCCTACTCAACGTGCCCAACAAAAATTAGACTGAGAGCCAAGAAAAAATGCTGAATTCACCACTGTGCCATTTTACTAGTTGGCAAATATTATCACCAGCAAATCAATAGCATTAATTTAATGGGTATTTACAAATGGTTTCATGAGAAAAAAGGATGGGCAAGAGTGCTGTTTGGTTTACAAACTGTAACTTGCTCAAAATGTTGTCCAGAGATGCACTTTCAATTGTCAGTTGAGAGAAATTTGTAGATTAATGAACCTCATGAATGGTGAGAGCTAGATAGTTAGGATAGTTAGGATAGTGGAAAGAACAACAAAGGCAATTTGAACATTCCCTGATCAGTTTTTTTTCTATCAGTACAGGAAAAAAAAGCAACTTCAATCAAAGATTTCCTCGCATCTTTGATGTTGATGTGGTGGTGTGTTGATGTCATCTAACTGCTTGTGTATGGAAGATTAAGGGCTGATCAGATAGCCATGTTTCCTGTGTTGGGGTAATCACAAGCAGGGGTGTTGCTGAGGAAGAAAATATTGTATGCGTTGTAAATATGGAATCGTCATACAAAAACTCTGATGAAACTGAGGTCTTAATTGAAAATGCCAGCACTGAGATTGATAGACTTTTATCAGGTATGTATGTTAAAGGTTAGAATTGGGACTGTAGAATTCAGATATGTATCAACTATGATCTAATAAGTTGAGCATGCTCTGATTGCCCAACTCCTGTTCCAACGTCACTGTAAGGGAAGATAGTTTCTGTGAAGCTCAGCTCTATTTCCATTTAGTTAAGGTCAACAAGATGAGCTCATCTTGGCGGTATCCAACAGAACAATGCTCCTACATACAGTTGCCAGCAGACACAATGTACATTAGAACAAATGCTGTAAACTTGAGAAGGATCTCATCATGCAGCCTATGCTGAAAACAAACAATTCAATATGCCTGGAAATGTAGAACATTCCATACATGGCATCACTTCATTAAAAGAACAAAAAAGAAGAGAAACATTGAAGTCCTGGAGTCTGTTTAGAGAAGAACCACAAAGCAACATCCATGATGAAAGATACTAGGAAAAAGTGAAGTAAGTGTTTCGCTCAGTCTTCTGAGCTGTCTGAGGTTGATTCTGGAAGTGAAAAGTCTGTCCTATGAAGAGGTTTGGAACAGTTAAGCCCTTTACTCTCTGACCTTAGAAGATTGAGATATATAAAATGCTAAACGGGATTGACAAAGTAGATGTAGAAAGGATGATTCCTCATGTGGTGACATGGTGGCTCAGTGGTTAGCACTGTAGCCTCACAGCGCCAGGGATCTGGGTTTGATTCCAGCCCCAGGTGACTGTCTGTGCAGAGTTTGCACATTCTCCCTGTGTCTGTGTGGGTTTCCTCCCACAGTCCAAAGATGTGCAGGTTAGGTGGATTGCTAAATTGCCCATAGTGTTCAGGGGTGTGTGGGTTATAGGGGGATGAGTCTGGGTGGGATGCTCCGAGGGTCAGTGTGGACTTGTTGGGCTGAAGGGCCTGTTTCCACACTGTAGGGATTCTAATGTGGGACAATCTAGAATGAGGGGCCATAGCTTTAGGATAAGGGGTATTTAAAATAGAGATGAGGAGGAAATTATTTCTCTCAGATGGTTGTAAATCTGTGAAATTTACTGTGCCAAAATGTGGTGAATGCTGAGTAAACTTAAGGAGGAGTTTGACAGATTTTTAATCAGTAACAGGTTGAAGGGTTATGGAAAGCAGGCAGGAAAGTGGAGTTAAGGCTGAGGTGAGTTTAGCCATGATGGTACTAAATAGTGGAACAGGCTGCAGGGGCTGAAAGGCCTACTCCTGCTCCTAGTTCTCACGTTCTTATGAATTTTTGAGTTACTTTGGGCCCAAATGCATGCGGCTGTATGGGGGAAAAGGTTCAAACCAGCTACAAACGTAGGACTGACATCAGGACATTCATCAAATTTTGAAGGGTGGTTGCAATTTTTATGCAATGGCATATTCAAATCCATTTCTATCTCCATCAAAGTCAATGTAACTGGGAAGTCGAGCAGGGTGAAAAATGGGTAGTCAGTTAATATTGCACCATTGCCTAGCAGCAAAGCTGCCCCAAATCTGTGAGGAAGCCAAACTCAGAAATATTTAAGGGAAGGTCATGAAAATGTTGCGATCTCTCTGGACAGGTGAATTGAAATGAGCTGAATGATGTCTCTCAGAAGTCACTTGGTTGTCATACAATCATACAGGATAGAAACAGGCCCTTCAGCCCACCATGTCTATGCTGACCAACAAACACCAAACTACACTAATCCTATTTACCTGCACTTCGTCCATAGCCGACCATGCCCTAATATTTTACGTGCTCATCAGAAACTTCGTCAATGCTGTGAGAGTACCTGCCTCCACCGCTCTCTCAGGCAGCATGTTTCATATTTTTACCACGTTCTGAGTGATTTTCTTTTTCTCTCTAAGATCTTGTCTAAACCATTTGCTCCTCACCTTAAACTTATGCCCTCTGGTGTTAGACACATCTGTTGTGGGGAAGAGATTCTCATGATCTACCTTGTCTTTGCCTCTCATAATTTTCTCACACATCAATCAGTCAGATCTTCTGCTCCAGGGAAAACAAACCCAGCCTATCCAGTCTCTCCACTTAATTGAGACTTTTGATCCAGGCAACATCCTTGTGAATCTCCTCTGCACCTTCACCAGTGTCCTTTTGATAGTGTGGCAGCCAGAACTGCACACAGAATTCCATCTGTGGCCTAATCAATGTTTTAGAACATTGTAACAAGACTTCTTTACTCTTACATTCTACATCGATGCTAATGAAGCCAAGCATCCTATATAGCTTCTTCACCATCCTATCTGCCTGTGTTAACACCTCCAGAGACTTGTATACTAACGCCCCTTCTTCTTCAGTACTCTCTAGGGACCTACTATTCATTGTGTATATCCTTCCCTTGTTAGGCCTCCCAAAATGCATCAGTTCACACTTATTAGGATTAAACTCCATCTGCCATTGCTCTGCCCAATTTGTTAATTCATCAATATCAGTCTGCAGCCTGATACCATCCTTGTCACGATTAAAAACAGCACCAACTTTTTTATTGATTCTTGGGGTTCACAGCTGGGCACAGATCTTCAGTTACACAAAAGCAACCCTCCACCAACACGCTTTGCCTCCTGCTTGCAAGTCAATTTTGGATTTATTATTCTAACTTGCCTTGGATCCCATGGGCTGTTATGTTTTGGACCAGTCTTTCATATGGGACCTCGTCAAAGACTTTCCTGAAGTTCATTTAAACCACATGAACTGCACTATCTTCATCAATATAGTTAGACACATTTTCAAGAAACTGGGCATGTCAGGCTCTTTAGAAATGCTGGGCATTGGTTACTGTTTCTTGTTACCACTATTTTACTCTCCCAATAATAATTAAAATTTGTTTATAGCTGTTTTGAAAAAGATGTTTGACTTGCAGACAGTGTGGTTTCTGAACAGCTGGATTTGAGTCACTACAAATATACTCGAATGAGGAAATTCATGACAAGATTCTTCAGTTCTGCCAGGATTGAATAGAAATGTGATTGCTTTTTCATGAATAATGTTTCAAAAATCACGCATCTGTGGGGTTTAGTGCAACACAACTCAAAAAGCAGAAGACTTTTAAATCATCTGAATTGCAGACATATTGTAAACTCCAGAGATAGAAAGCAGGAACTTAATGTCCAATTGTAATATTTCCCTTATGCAAGCAGTCTTGTGAAGAAAATGGGTTTCAAGATCTATCATTTTAGGCAAATGTGCGTTCTTTGCATTACAGGAGGATGTGGACTAAGCAATTTACTCAAAAGAGAGCAAAGATGGATGGATAAATTCCCAATGGGAGTAATTGAGTGGAGTATATAAAGTTATTATATTATAACTTCACACTCAATCCCAGAAAGCCTGAATTTCACAATTGCTGGCACTGAACACAAAGATATAATGTAATCAAGGTGTTCAGATGCTGTCTATTACTGGGATTCAAGTTGAAATGGGTTCCATATTTGAACTCCACTTGCTTTTTTTAAAACTTCTCCAATGATACTAATTCCCTGCGAACCTCAGTCAAGTGGCAAGTCTTTATGTAGGCATAGCCAGTGAACACAGACTGATAGATAAAATGTTGCACCATGGACGAGTCACACTCTGCCATTCATCAACCAGCCATCAAAGAATGTCCTTCAACAAAACAGAAATTGCTGGAGAAACACAGCAGGTCTGATAGCATCTGTGGAGAGAGAAATAGAGCAATTGTTTTAAGTCTAGCATAACTCTTCAGAACTTGTTTTCATTAAAGAACATCCTATTATGTTTTATATCTCTTCAGGCTGCCTGTCAAAGTTCATCATTCTATTCACATCACAAGCTCATCCTTCCATTGTGGTGTTCCAGTGCTCACACAAGTGAAAATTCTTTCCCTCAATGGCTCACCAACATTCATTAAAGTTCATTTTTGCTTTAGTCTATTGAATCTCACCCTTATTAAATTCGATCCTGATAGCTGGTCATCAAATCTCGTCCCTTTCCTTTAGCTATCCCACAACACAACAATACCTAAACTTCAGATGCACTTATCTGACTGTGAGACAATAGACTATTCCGAAGCCATGAAAGACACTATTTAAATGCAATTTTTTTAACTTACAGCTCATCTTTCTATTTATTATAATAAAGATTTTCCTCTAAGCAAGTCAATGAAGCTTGTCCTTCTGTAAGACAAGATAAGGTTCAATTATGAGATCCTGAATTGCCAGCTACCATTGGGGCACAATTTTCACAGTGTAATATTTGTCAAATTCTGATTTCTTTCTGAAAGTAAATGAGCCATATTTGTTTCTAATGATTGCCTTTGTAGTGGCAATAGATGTGATTCAATGAGAATATCATTCAGTGTTACTTTTGTAAGGATAGAAATGGAGGCTTGCCAATCTCTTGTTGGGA
Source organism: Ginglymostoma cirratum (assembly GCA_024137785.1). Lineage (NCBI taxonomy): Eukaryota > Metazoa > Chordata > Chondrichthyes > Orectolobiformes > Ginglymostomatidae > Ginglymostoma > Ginglymostoma cirratum. The sequence goes on from JAHRHZ010000018.1 coordinate 2,455,825, forward strand.
ATGGGAATCCTTTAAGCATGGGCAATGGGAGAAAGAGGAACAAATCTCAAACCTCTGAGAGGAATTGCTTGGCACAGATAGTGGCATGATATTTCCCATCACACAACTTCCTTTGAGGATGATTTGGATTAAGCAAATTTGAAGTCTCTTACAATGCAGATCACTTCAAGCTTCGCTAGCAATTCATTTTCTGCTGACTCCTGAGATTGTTAATAATTAAGCTGTTGTCATTAATCAATCACCAGTAAGCATGATTGTCTGCTTAGAAAATTCTATGCCATTGCTCATGGGATCTGTGGGTCCTTGTGTGGTGGACGAGTCCAATTCTAGAGCCACATTTCCAACCACACATTTGACAGGTGTTTCCGGAAGGTGGAAACGGCCTTGACATCGCTGGCATTACTTCCTCCGGTGCCTTTTCCACACTTCATTGAAGCAACTAATGACACCAACACTGAAGCCATGATCATCCAAAACCAATTCCAATGGGTCCGCCACGTGCTTGGGATTCCTGAGGTCTGACTTACAAAGCAAATCGTCTTTGTCCAGCTCAAACAATGCACTGAAACGAGAGGAGACAAAGGAATTGTTTCAAAGACTCCATGAAGGTTTCCCTCAAACAATGCAACATAGATGTCAATGTGTGGTAGACCTTCATTCAGAAGAAACCAATTGAGAGGAACTTCCTCTGTGAAGGGATACAGTCAGATATTTCACACAAAACTTTGAAAGTATCTTTTCTCTTCTTTGTGACCACTATTACCATCCGATTTGAGTAGAAATAAAATCAAATTTAATAAGTTCCATAAGTGAAGGTAACTATTTACCAAATGCAGTTTACCAGTTAGTTCGTCTGACCAGCACTTTACTGTTAATTCATTTGTCATCTGTCTCCACATGCTTTGGGAAGATAGTGATAAATTTTTCTTCAGTCCTGATTAGCCTCCCATTTGTAACCTTGGTAAACTTGTCATCATTGTTTGACATTTTCTGTGTTCTAACTTGTAACAAATTCTGCTTAGCCATCACTTCTGTGTCCACTGACCTACACTGCCTCCAGGTTAAGCAATGTCTATTTTAAAAGTTCTCTTCCTTGTTTCCACATGTCTTCATGATCTCACCCCTCCCTAACTCTGTAATCTTCACCAGTCTTACAACTCTGTGAGATATCTGCGCTCTTCTAACTCTGGCCTTCTAGTTTAAACATCTCCATATTTGACTGTGCCACTGGTTGCCTGGGTACCCCAGTGATAGAATCCCTACAGTGTGGAAGCAGGCCATTCAGCCCATCGAGGCAACACTGACCCTCTGTAGAGCATCCTACCCAGACCCAGCTCCCCAACCTTATCCTTGAATTTCCTATGGCTAATCCACCTAGTCTGCGCACTATGGGACAATTTAGCATAGCCAATCTACCTAACCTTTGGACTGTGGGAGGAAACTAGACTCCCGAGAGGAATCAAAAGCAGACATGAGGAGAATACAAACTCCGCACCAACAGTCACCCAAGGCTGGAGTTGTACCCGTATCTTTGGCACTGTGAGGCAGCAGTGCCACCCTCTGAGCTATCGTGCCTCCCCAGTCATGTAGTTCTTCCCAGAAACTGTCCATCTCTGTATCTTAACTTTGTCCTTTAGCGTATTCGTTTAAACCATTTGACTAAGCCAATATTTCTTTAAGTGACTGTGCGTCACATTTGGTTTTTTAATTGCCCTTGAGACATCTTATTATATTGAAGGTGCTATAAGAATACAAGTTGTTGTTGCAGCATTTTAATACAATGATATTTCGCTAAGACACTTCAGAGCAGCTAAGAGTTGACCAGGAATCGGAGGAATGTATAATTCAGACTTGAGAACAGCTGGTTTCATTCTCTATGTACCTTTGATTAGGAATGTACCAGGTGGCAACCAATTGCCAAAGATTTTCCAAGTTCTCAGCCGGTGTAATGAAATTTCAGTTCTTATTTTTGTGAATTTTAGGTGTACCATTCTGTATTATAACATAGGAGTGACCCACCATTACACTTGGCTTGAATGTAAGCATCATTTCACTGGCATATTAGAAAGATTGCAAAACACAAACTTTGGCTTTAGAACAAAAAAAAAGTTGTAATTATTTCAAACTAGAGACTGCTGCCTTGGACTGGCATTACATTCATTTCTCAAGTGTTTTAGGCCACATTGAACTCAGATGAAGCGGGTCATAGTTATTGCTGTAGACTGGCAAACCTTACCTTGGAAGCTCATAGTTGAATCCGAAACCCTTGGAAAATTTGATGCAGTGCTGTTACTAAAATAAAAAAAATGTAAGTGAACACATGGAGATGAAGCAATCAAAAGGCTACAAAGCCTATCATAGGGTCAATGTAAAAAACATGATTACATCAGATGTGTTACTCCAGGATCAGCTTCCAACAGAACAATCCACAGAAAAGTTTTACTCTTTTTTTGTTTATGGGACATGGGTGTCACTGGCTGAGCCAGCATTTATTGCCTGTCCCTAGCTGCCCTTGAGAAGGTGGTGATCAGCTGCCTTCTTGAACCGCTGCAGTCCATATGCTGCAGGTAAACCCACAATGCCCTTCGGGGGGAGTTCCAAGATTTTGACCCAGCGGCACTGAAGGCATGGTGATATATTTCCAAGGCAGGAGAGTGAGTGACTTGCAAGGGGTGGCGTTTCCATGTATCTGCTGCCCATGTCCTAATAGATGTCAATAGAAAATTATCAATCCCAACGTCGATGTAAAGCCCAGCTCTAATTCGTTTCTCGAGCGTCTGTACATATTAATATTTATGATTAAAATCGCATTGTAGATATTTTCTAATCAGCCTGTTCAGAACTGTTATTACTCACCTCAGGAGCAGGTAAAATTTAAAGCGCTCTTCTTAGTTCAAAAGTAAACAAGAGCAGAAATCACTGGAAAAACTCTGCAGGTCTGACAGCACCTGAAGAGAGAGAACAGACTTGGTGTTGCGAGTCCAGTGACCCTTCTTCAATACATTGCGAGGAACACTACCAGCGCTCCACAAGAGCTCTTAAGAGAGCATGGTATTCTCTTACCACTGGTAAAGCGTCTGAAACTGAAGGCCGAATTCCTTACAATGCAATAATCTAATTTCTGAATCAAGATCAGATGTAACATCTCCTCCAAAGAAAAAAAATCCATTAATACTGCAGATGGCAGTGAAGAACATATTAGCTCTTCCAGGTCAGTTTTCCACACCAATTTTTACTTCCCAACCCCAGCTGAAAGTAGCAATCATTGCAATTTTTTCAGTAGGAATGAAAGTCAATCCTAGTAATTACACTTAACTATTCATCATGTTTGGTCATGGAGAAACCAACTGGGTGAGACGGCTTGTAATTATAAAATATCATTTATTATAGAGGTGGTAACGCCAATGTGTTTTTTCCTTCTGTTTATGTTTGTCTGTCTGTGTGCGTATGTGTAAGGAGGAGTTCATAAGACGTTTAGAGTTTGAATTTGTAAATTTGCTGAATTTAAGTTAATTGATTTTTTTGTAATTTAACAACCTGCAAAAAATAGTGATTCTTGTTGGGCACAGAAAACTAATCTGCGCTTTTCATCAAACTGAGTCTGAAAATCCGCTACTTTGGGGATATTACAGATTTCTCTTTAAAAAATACAATGGCTTTTGGGATTACTTTAGGACCAGGAGAATTTGACTTTCAGCATGCTGTCCAATGAATCGTAACACTAATTGCTATTGCAAATGTTGGTCAATGGATCTCGTGTGAGAATTGGTCCAGGCTTCTCTCGGATACTATTTGGGATAGAAGATGTTGGAACAAGTTGCCATCAAGATTAATGCAGTGAGGACCAGCACCTTTGTAAGGTGTGAAAGCACAAGGACAATGTCTTTGAAAGAGGAGGGAGTGAAAGAAAACTATGAGGAGGGAAGAAAGAGCATTATACAGATCTGTATATTGACTGCCAAGTGTATCTGTCGGGTAAGTCATTAAACCATGACACCTAGTCGTTCATTAATAGTTCGAAATTCAATTTGTATTCATCAAGAAACAACACTGACAAAGATAGAGAAAGGACAAACAAACAATGGGGTGGGTAGTGAAGAAAAACCATCATAAGTTACGTATTTCACCAGCTATTCGACATTCCAAAAGAAAATTGGATAAATACTTGGAGGAATAAAATGTGCTGTGGGGCATTGGTGGGAGATTGAACAGCACTTCCAAACAGCAGGCTCAAACATGATGGGCCAGATATTTTTGTCCTGCAGAATTCAACATTTTGATAAAATGAAAAACTCCGCTCAGTCGGTTATAAAGATGAATTTTTTTTCCGCTTGCGGCAGGGAAATATTTCTGGGCTCCACGGGCTACACAAAATGAATAATTTGTTGGCTCTTTTTGGCTATCATGAATTTTTTTTAAAGTTGATTTTGGGATTTCTAAAGTCTGCAACTTTATCGTGCATCACTCTGACTTTAATCCACTGATCTTTCTACACTTCTGTTGTATTTTAGATTCAATTGAAAGCGACAGTGGGAATGATTTCGATATGCCTATTAGTTCTGCATACATTCATAAGCTGTCCAATTAGCAAGGGCTTGTCCATCTGTTGTAGATAATACTTGCCACCCTGGATGAATACAAACCTGAACGACAGCTTCAATCTATTCTGTAAACAAAGAACCTGTTATTATAAATATTTGGATACATTTCTGGTTTTCCTTTGCTGTGTCTGTTCCTATAGCAACAATTGCAAAAATAAACCCCATTGTTTTCATAGTAATTAAAGGTAAAAAGCATTTTTCAGTTGATTCATGGTTTCTTTTGGTTCCAGTTGGCATTGAGACGACAAATGTTGACGAATTCTGGGACCTCTAGGCTCACGCAGTTGATCTAAAGGACAGGAGGTTAACTTAGCTAATCGCTAGCTCCCCATAGAACATAGAACATTACAGCGCAGTACAGGCCCTTCGGCCCTCGACGTTGCGCCGACCTGTGAAACCAATCTGAAGCCCATCTAACCTACACTATTCCATTATCATCCATATGTTTATCCAACGACCATTTAAATGCCCTTAAAGTTGGCGAGTCTACAACTGCTGCAGGCAAGGCATTCCATGCCCTTACTATTCTCTGAGTAAAGAATCTACCTCTGACATCTGTCCTATATCTATCACCCCTCAATTTAAAGCTATGTCCCCTCGTGCTAGCCGCCACCATTCGAGGAAAAAGACTCTCACTGTCAACCCTATCTAATCCTCTGATCATCTTGTATGTCTCTATTAAGTCACCGCTTAACCTTCTCTCTAACGAAAACAGCCTCAAGTCCCTCAGCCTTTCCTCATAAGACCTTCCCTCCATACCAGGCAACATCCTGAGTCCAGAATTCCCTTTGGTTGGGGTGACAATCAGTTGCTTAGTCTTCACAATTTTCCAATTGTTAAAATGAATGGCAAGAAAAGTGATCTCTGACCCCCAGTTCACAGATCACCCTCATTTACTGCAAATTAAACATAAAGTGCACCCAATTCGGGTGAAATTCTCAGTCATTACCATTCAACTCTTAATAAGCATTCTTTGTAAAGTTCATTCTCTGGATGTGGTCATCACTGATGAGGCAGTTTTTGATGACCAGTTCCTGCTTGACCTTGAGAAGGTGGTAGTGTTGGTAAACCACCTCTATGAACCATTGTGTACACACCGTAAAAGACCATCAGAAATAAAAACAGGAATAGGCTTGTCAGCCCCTCGAGCCTGCTCCACCATTTAATAGGATCATGGCTGATCCAACATTCTCCATGTCCACTTTCCAGCCCATTCTCCATAATTCTTTATTCCCTGATGGTGGGGCACGGTGGCTCATGGTTAGCACTGTTGCCTCACAGCGTTGGGGTCCTGCGTTCAATTCCAGCCTCGGATGTGAGTGTGGAGTTTGCACATTCTCCCCGTGTCTGTGTGGGTTTCCTCCAGATTCTTCGTTTTCCTCCCACAGTCCAAAGATGTGCAGGTTAGGTGGATTAGCCATGGGAAATGCAAGGTTCTGGGAATAGTATGGGAGTGGGTCCGGGTGGGATACTCTTCAGAGGGTTGGTGTAGACTTGATGAGCTGAATGCCCTGTTTCTACACTGTAAGGACTCTATGACTGAGAATCTATGACAAAGAAATCTATCTCAGCCTTAAATATACATGAGGGCTCTGCCCAACAGCTCTCTGGGTAAGGAGTTCCAAAGACTCATAATCATCTGAGAGAAGAAATTCCTCCTCATTTCGGTCATAAATTGGCGCCCATTTATTCTGAGACAATGCCCTCTGGTCCTAGACTCTCCCATGAGGGGAAACATGCTGTCAGCATTTACCCTGTCAAATGTTTAAGAATCTTATATGCTTCATGGTGCTCCCACAACTGTTATTAAATAAGAAGCTTTAGGATACTGACCCTGATGTTAATTTATCAGCAGGGGATTAACATTCTGGCATTGAGCCTTGCCTGGTGAGAACTCCAATTAGAGAATTGGGCATAGAGACATGTTTTAATGCAGTTGATTTTCTGGTGATTTTATTTGCCTGTTAGAGAATTGGCTCGATGGTGAGCTCAGCATATTCTCTCTGATTCCAATGCCTGATTTTTTCTTTGAGAGCTTTCCATGTTGATTGTGGGCCCACACCAGGGCACAGAGTCCCATGGTATTTAGCATGACATATTAAAAGCAGGAGTAATCAGTACTGTAGCAATACTGCTCTGTAACTGTTCAGAAACAAAGGAGAGAGAGAAAAGAGATGCTGACGACCTGTGTAACTTTTGTGAAATTGAGAAAAGTGAGAAGGAATCTCAGCAAATGCATTGGCCAGATGTACAGGGATCGAAGGCGTAATTGTAATCATGGATCATCCCAGGATAATTCCTTGACATCATGAGTCTCTGGAGAGGCAGCATTCTCACATTATGATCTGATGCTTCCTGTGCACTACATTTAGTTTTTCCATGAAGGGGGGCTTCTGGAATCCATTTCCTATGTGCTCACAAAAGTGAAAATACATCAGGAAGAGTCTGAGCTCAATGAAAAGGACCTATTCTGGTAACAACAAAAGACTAGAATAGTTCAAAGTGTCACCTTCACAATTCAAAACCTGCTAACTCAATTGAAAGCAAAATACTGTGGAGGATGGAAATCAGAAACAGAAATTGCTGGAGAAAGTCAGCAGGCCTGGCAACATCTATGGAGACAAAGGAACAGAATTAACATTTTGAGTCTGACAGGACTTTTCCTCAGATTGGAGAAGTGTTGGAAAATGCTCTTAGTAGAGAGGGCCCTTTCACACTTTAATTTACACCCTTTTATGTCTTTCTTTTTCTTTTTCACCACCATTAACAACCCCTTTGTCTTTTACACAAGGCCTCAAAGCTATCTGTCCTCTTGCTTCGCTGCTTTGGTTTCAAATAATTCCATTTTGCAACCCCTTACAGTTCTGAGGAAGAGTCATACTGGACTCAAACTCTGTTTCTCTCTCCATAGATGCTGCCAGACCTGCTGAGTTTCTCCATGGTCCTCTGATTCTTTCTGCTCGTTAAATTTTGAGCTGTGGAGGATATAATTTGGGAGTTCCATTTCATATATTCTCTTAAACCTGGATGTGAAAATCACCAAATTCTATTCAAGGCATTACTCTGAAGTCACATTTGCCAAACCTGCCCTCCATTTTTAGGAAAGTATTGGATCAAAATTCCTCTGGCATCTTTCTGGCCAATCCCAGAAATTAACTGTGTACATATGTCTAACTATTGTTTCTTTTAAATAACCTATGTGACAATCCTACAGCTTTAAGAGATATATTTAGTCTTTTTTGTTAATGAAGAAAGGTTGAGATCACAAGTGATGAACTGTCTGTTCAAGGCCCATAAATTAACTGGTATCAGAGATAAAAGGTACTGCAGATGCTGGAGAATCTGAGATAACAAGCATGGGGCTGGATGAACACAGCAGGTCAAGCAGGAAAACTTGACGTTTCGGGCCTAGACCCTTCATCAGAAAAAAAAGATTTTTTTTTCTGATGAAGGGTCT
>JAHRHZ010000018.1:2468882-2494004 GCA_024137785.1 Ginglymostoma cirratum
CTCCTCCCTACCCCCCTACCTACACTCACCTTTACTGGCTCCATCCCTGCCTCTTCGACTTGTCTGCCTCCTCTCCACCTATCCTCTCCTCTCTCCATCCTCTATCCGCCTCCCCCTCTCTCCCTATTTATTTCAGAACCCTCTTCCCCTCCCCCATTTCTGATGAAGGGTTTAGGCCCGAAACGTCAAGTTTTCCTGCTCCTATGATGCTGCTTGACCTGCTGTGTTCATCCAGCCCCATGCTTGTTATCTCCGAAGAAAAGTCAGACTGGACTCGAAACATTAACTCCATTTTTCTCTCCAAAGATACTGCCAGACCTGTTGCACCTCCCCAGCACATTCTGTTTTTATTTCAGCTTCCCACCATCCACAGTATCTTGCTTTGAATTGAAAAGGAAAAGGTTATATGTCCCATTGGGGCAACTCAACTCACATCGATGCCTGTTTATGAACAATATCTAACTTCTTGAAAATATTCAATGTCTTTGTGTCAATTGATTTTTGTGGCAGAGAATTCCTGCTTCAACTTTCTATGATGTTATGTTTCTATACAGTAGTTAATGCACACATTAACACGTCTTCGTTTAACATCTCATGTGATGGATGGTACCAACAATGATGGAACTCCCTCTTCATCTCTGCTGTCCTCAGCACCCCCCTCCTTTTTATTCCCACATTAGAGTACTCAAGAGTTAGCCCAGACTATAGCTGATATCTTTGAAGTGAAGCTGAATAGCAGACTATTCAGAGAGATTTATCTTTATATTTAAGCACAGATTCATTGCCATGACTCAGTCTGCCCACTTCTTGACCTCATCCCAGAGAGTAAACAGTTTTTTGAAATCCATCTCTAACTGATTGAATACTACAGCAAGAACACACTATTTTGTTATCAACACTGGTCCTCCACACTTGTATAAAATTTTGATTCCATCGTGCATCTATCATTTCCCTTTCCTACTGAGAACTACATGAAAGGATGGATCTATTGGAATGGAAGTAAAAATCCCAAGGGAACAGTGACCATAACATGATAAAATATAGCATTCAGGTTGAGACTGAGAAACTTGGGTTGGAAACAACTTTGCAAAAAAGAGTAATTACAGAGGAATTAGGCTGGAGTGAGCTGGGAAAAAAATGTTTAACAAAGACACAATTGAGGAACAAGGGAAGACATTAAAGAAAATGGTGGATGACTCACAGCAAAAATACATCCAAGTGAGGAAGAAGGATTCTGGAAGAGAACAGACAATCATGGCTAACCAAGGAAGTGAAGTAACATAATAAATTGAAAGAAAAACAATGTGGCAAGGATTAGTGACAAACCAGAATTGCGGGAATGTTTTAAAAGGCAACTAAAAATTACCCAAAAAGCCTACAAAAGTAAATTAACAAGTCACATAAAAATGGATAGAAAGAGCTTCTATAAATATATCTATAAGCAAGAGCCAAACTGAAATTTAGAGAAATGGACGAGAAGAAAGATAAGGGGGAAGCATGAAGTTGTAGGAAGGGATAAATACTTTGCATCAGGCTTCATGGGAGAAGACGTCAATAGTATTCCAATAATACTGTACAATGGGATGAATCATGTAATCCACACAGTCTCGAATCAGGCCATCCAGCCTATCAAGTCTAGACCAACTGTCCATTCCAAAGTACAACCTACCGAGACCCAACCCATCCCTATAATCCTGCATTTCCCATGGCTAACTCACCTAACTTGCATATCCCTGGACAATATTGGCAATTGCGCAAGGCCAATCCACTTAACTTGTGCATCTTTGGACTGTTGGAGGAAACCAGAGCACCCAAAGGAAACCCATGCTGACACAGGGAGAATGTTCAAACTGCATACTCCATACAGACAGCCGCCAGAAGGTAGAGTTGAACTGAGCTCCCTGGTACTGGGAAGCAGTGTGCTAACCACCATTGCCCTGGGGTGGGGTGGGAAAGGAGGAGGAAATAATTACAGGAAGTATCAGTAGAAGAAAATGAATTAGGGCACTATTGATCCAGGGGATTCAGTTTTTTTTTATAATGAGGGCAGGTTGAGTAGATTGGGATTGTATTTGTTAGAGTTTAGACATACTGAAATATCTTAGGGAACTTGACACAATGGGTTCAGAGAGAATGATTCTGGAGGAATCTAGAGGGAATAATCTCAGAGTAAGGAGTCACCAATTTAATACAGAGATAAAGTAGTATCTCTTCTCTCAGGTGATAGTAAATCTGTGGAATTCTTTACTGCAGAGAGTTGTAGATGCTTGTCAGTTAGATGTATTCAAAGCTTAGATAGACAGATTTATGTTTAGTAAGGGAATCAAGGTTGATGGGCATGAGGCAGAAAAGTGGAGTTGACAATCAGACATGACAGAATCCCTATAATGCAGAAGTAGGCCATTTGAGTCCACTTCAACCCTCCAATGAGCATCCCACCCAGACCCTCTCCATACCTGTAACCCTGCGTTGCTCATGGCTAACCCACCTATCCTGCACTTAATGGGCAATTTAGCATGGCCAATCCACCCGAACCCGCGTGGGATTGTGCTGTGAAAGGCAAATGGAGCACCCAAAGGTAACCCATGCAGACACGGGGAGAATGTGCGGAGTTTGCACAGACAGTCACCCAAGGATGGAATCAAACCCGGGTCCCTGGCACTGTGAGGCAGCAGTGCTAATCACTGAAACACTGTGCCACCTAACTGAATGGTGGAGAAGACTCAATAGGCTGAATGGTCTATTTCTGCTCCTAAGTTTAAACTTGTCTGTATCCTACTACAGGGTCTTCATACCATCCTCACCATTTACCTTTCCACTTGTTTTTGTGTCATTCACAAACTTGGCTATAGTACCTTCGCTTTCCTCATCCAAGTCATTTAAATGCATTGTAATTAAATGTGGTGCCATCACTGACTCCTGTGGCTCAACATTAATCGCAGGTTGCTGACCAGAAATGTCCCAACATTGTTATCACAACACTGCAATTCATGAGATAACAAGGTGTGGAGCTGGATGAACGCGGCAGGCCAGGCAGCATCAGAGGAACAGGAAAGCTGACATTTCGGGTCTGGACCCTTCTTCAGAAAAATTTCTCAGACTCTAGCATTGGCAGTTCCTACTATCGCTACTATTCATTAACTATTCCTCTGTTCGTATGAATATACTATTCCAGACACCTTGGACTTTTAGTAACTAGCCTCATGCAATAGCTTAGCAAGTGTCTTCTGAAAAACCAAATATATTACACCTGCTAGTTCCCCTTTATCCATTCTGTTTGTTCTCTCTTCAAAAAATTCTAATCAATTTTCAGGAGTGGTTTCCCCTTCACAAAGCTGTGCTGACTGCTTGATTATGTTATTTACCGACTAAATGTTCTACTATCACATCATTTGTAATAGCCACTAGTACTTTCGCAATGATAGATGTTCTGCTAACTAGGGACCTGCTTTTTGAATAGGGCTTTTATATTGGCAGCTAACTTTCCCAAAACCTAAGGATTCTCAGAAGATTAATGCAAGTGTATCCATCGTCTCTGTAGTGACTTTCTTTAATATCCTAGGATGCAACCCATCCAATCAATTGGGTTTACTTATTGCCATTTAGCTCCATTAGTTTCCCAAGTATTTTATCTCTGGTGATAGTTATTGTATTTATTTCCCCTTACAAGTTTCACTCCTTGATTACTTCATTTCTGGAACACTATTAGTGTCTTCTATTGTGAAGTCCGATGCAAAAGATTTATTCAATTCCTCTGCCAATTCTTAGTTCTCCATTATTTTTCCCTATCCTCATTCTTCAAAAGCTTATATTCACTTTGAACCCTATCTTCCTTTTCATAGGAGGAAACTCTTACTGCCCATTTTGATATTACTTGCTAGTCTGTGCATTCCAAAAGATGTGTGCAGTTTCCCTACCATTGTCTCAGTGTTTGACGAATAGACTCTATGCAAATCCAACCACTTTGAAAGGGCATCATCAATGACTAAATACATTGATCCCATGTCAGGATCTGCATAGTCGACGTGTAACCGAGTCTGGAGTTTACCCAAACTGTCCCAAAAGTGTGGGGAAGCTGCTGGCAATAATTTTTTGTCCTTGTTGGCACTCTGGGCACTTCCTCTCCAATGCAGCTATGTCTGCATCTAGTCCTGACTACCAGACAAAGCTTCTCATTTATTCATTCATGAGGTTAGGGCGTTGCTGGCTAGGCCAGTGTTTATTGCCCATCCCTAATTACCTAGAATGCAGTTAAGAATTAACCACATCGCTATGGGTCTGTGTCTGATGTAGGCCAGTCCAGCTAAGGATGGCAGTTTCCCTCCCGAAATGACGTTTTTGATCCAGATGGGTTTTTCCAACAATCAACAATGGATTCATGGTGAACATTACATATTTATTGAATTCAAATTCTACCATATCAAGATTTGATTCCAGGTCCTCAGAACATTACCTGGGTCTCTATATTAATAATCCAGCGATAATACCTTTAGGCCATTGCCTCCCCAACAGCTTCATTTTGGAAACTCTTAGGCAACCCTACTGGAGTTCAGCCAGTATCTGGCAGTGATCTTTGCTTGGGATAATTTCTCTTGCTCTTCATAATAATATGCTGTCCTGTACTGTGATCTGCTTTCTCCGGTTTGAAAGGTTTCAATTCTGATTGTGATGACCCTTTGGTTTCCCCAATCACCACCAGCTGTTTCAGTTTTGCCAGGACCAGACATTTCTGCTTCCAACATCTGATATTGTCAGCTGTGACTAGAAGCATGTCCAGAAAATTTAAAACCATTACGGACTCTTCCGATGGCTGTACCACCAGCAGTGTATCTGCCACTGAGTGGCTGCTCAATGCATCCATATTTGCTGCTCGGCCTCCCAGCTGGTGTTTCAGCTTGTAATCACAAGCTCTTGGCATTAGAGCCCACCGCTGAATTCGGCCTGAACCCATGGGCGGCACAGCCTTATCCTCTTTAGGTTGATCTAGCAGGGATTTGTGGTCTGTTATTATTAAAAATTTACAGCCATACAGGTATTGTTGGAACTTCACGGCTCCAAATATGGCCGCCAAACTTTCCTTCTCTATCTGAAGATATTTATGCTTTGCATTTGACAAAGTCCTGGATGCATGCGCTATTGGGTGTTCCTATCCATTGGGCCACCTATGAGCTAATACTACCCCAATGCCATACTGGTAGGCATCGCATATCAATACCGGATCTTCATGTGCTAACACCTTAGAGGATGATAGGTGTTTCTTCACTTCCCTGAAAGCCATGACTTGGCTATGCAACCATTTCTAAGTATGACCTTCTTTTAAGAGTTGACGTAAGAGTGCCAGGATGGAGGCCAAGGTATACATGACCTTCTCAAAACTGTTCACTGTCCAAGGAAAGACCTAAGCTCCGGTACAAATGTGGGAGTCAGGGCATCTTTGATCACTCTCACTTTACCTTCCAGTAGGTGTAACCCGTTCTTGACTACTTGTAGCCCAAGTACATCATTTGGGCCACTGGAAAACACATTTTTATCCCTTCTAAGACATGCTCACTCTTGGGAAAAAAACCATCTAAAGACAATGTCTAAGTGCTCAGAGCGCTCCTTATTGGTCTTCCCTGTATTGGCAAGTCATCTAGATAAATGGCAACCTGGTGTAGACCTTGTAAATGCTCTCCACCATCCACTGAAAAATCGCACAGGCTGATCATACCCCAAATGGCAGTCTTATATATTGGTACAAACCCAAATGGATATAAATGGAAACATACTTCTGGAAATCCGCATCTAACCACAATGGCAAGTATGACTGGATCATGTCCAGTTTCAAGAAGGACCGTCCCCTCTTGCCAGCTTTGTGCATAAATCCTCTATGCAAGGGATTGGGTGTTTATTCAGCTACAAAAAGTGGTTTACCGTTTGCTTAAAATTCCCACAAAGGTGAACTGAGCCGTGCACAACTGGACTGGTTTGATGATTCTTTCACTTTCCAACCTTCTGATTTCTGCCTCTACTTTTGCCCATAAGGTCAACAGGTCTCAGTGGGCCTTGCAGAACCATGGAATTATTTCCTGGTCAACATGCAAGGTGGCCTTGTCTTCTTTGATGTTCCCTAGACCTTCGTGAAAAATGTCCAGGTATTTAAATTAGGACTTCACTCAGGCAGCCACTTTCTAATCAAAAATGTTGAGCCAACCAGTGTGAATATTTCTCAACCAATTTCACCCCATCAAGCTTGGGCCTGCACATTTTACCAAAATCATCTGTAACTAAACCAATCGCTTTTCATAACAGACACCATTGATTCTCCACACCAAACAGTCTCCCGGCATCTCATTAAGGATTAAACCGAAGTTACATGCCTCTGCGTAGTCAAAACTCACACTACAGATTCCCCTGGTTCTCAATTGCCAAGTAAAAGCGATAGCATTTCAGAACATCCCTTAACTATCCATCAATTCTTGAAAGGTTTTAGTATCTCGTGCCTGAGGGAAAGTCAGACTCCTAACAACCAAAAAAAGCTGTGGGTCCACAAGCAGTCAAGCTCTGCTCCTATGATGCTGCTTGGCCTGCTGTGTTCATCCAGCCCCACACCTTGTTTTCTCTGTCAGAACAGGAGTTTTCTGATGAAGGGTCTAGGCCCGAAACGTCAAGCTTTCCTGCTCCTATGATGCTGCTTGGCCTGCTGTGTTCATCCAGCCCCACACCTTGTTATCTCAGATACTCCAGCATCTGCAGTTCCTATTATCTCTGATACAATTTTAACCCCACTGCGAAGCCTCTTCTAAGGATGCCTACCCTGAAGAAGTTGCCCTCCTCCCTCCAGACAAACCTCAGGGGATATCCATCTTCTATCCGCCTCCCCTTCTCTCCCCATTTATTTCAGAACCCCCTTCCCCTCCCCCATTTCTGAAGAAGGATCTAAGCATGAAACGTCAGACTTCCTGCTCCTCTGATGCTGCTTGGCCTGCTGTGTTCATCCAACTCTACACCTTGTTATCTCGGAGAATCACTCATTGCTTTTCATCAGCCACAATGTCATTTTGTCTGGAAAAAAAACACATTCTCTCTGCATATGGGGCATAGTCTTCAACTGCAGGATGGAATGAGTCAAGCGTCTCAAATAACAGCATAATGCTTGAAATGCTTACCTCAACTCAAAGACAACTGTTGCAAGTGAATTTCTTCAGGACCGTGCTTTTCTCTCATTGCCACAGAAGTAACTCCATAGAGGCTGGTATCCCGTCACAAGTCACCCTTTATTGACACATGGAGAATCCTTCCACTGATCCAGCTTCCTCACAGCTAGTTCTCAGAGTGAACAGAACCTCTGACCCTCCTAGTTATACCTATCAGCCAGGGCTCCCTGATTGGGCCAGATTCTATGATGTCCACATGGCTGACCTCATTACAATCACCACACGAGGGCCCTGGAGAGTGTTTCCAAACAAAGAAACGTTGGAGTGCAGGTTCATTGTTACTTGAAAGTGGAGTCTCAGGTTGACAGGGCGGTGAAGAAGGCATTTTGTATGTCTGCTTTCATTGGTCAGAGCATTGAGTATCGGAGTTGGCACATCATGATGCAGCTGTGCAGAATATTGGTGTACACCACTTTTAGAATACTGCGGACAATTCTGGTTGCCCTGCTGTAGGAAGGATGGTGTCAAACTTGAGAGGGTACAAGAAAGATTTATAAGGTTGCTTCTAGGACTGAAGGGTTTGAATTTTAGGAAGAGGTCGAATAGGCTGGGGCTATTTTCCCTGGAACATCGGAGACTGAGGGGTGACCTTTTAGAAGTTTGTAAAATCATCAGGGACGTAGGTAGGGTAAATAGCCCAGGTCTTTTTCCTAGGGTGGGGGCTCCAAAACTAGGTCTTTTTCTTCATGTGGTGAGTGAGAGGGGAAAGATTTAAAAAAGGACCTGAGGGCTAACTTTTTCACGCAAATGGTGGTGCATATGTGGAACTGCCAGATGAAGTGGTGAAAGCCGGTACAATTACATTTGAAAGGTATCTGGGCAGGTACATCCAAATCATTTATATGAATGATGAAAGGCAGTGAACCCAACACTGATCCTTGCGGCACACCGCTGGTCACAGGCCTCTAGTTGGAAAAGCAAAACTCTACCACCACTCTTTGTGTCCTACCTTCAAGCCAATTTTATATGAAATTGGCTAGCTCCCTCTGGATCCCACGTGATCTAACCTTACTAACCAGTCTACCATGTGGAACTTTGTTGACAGCTTCGCTGAAGTCCCTATAGAAAACATCTTTGCTTATCTTGAGGGTTTCTTGGGCATGGTGGAAAAGGAGTATAGGCAAGCTCAGGCGTGCGATCCTGCAGTAGTGAACAGTTTTGGCAAAGAAGCTCCATTTGTGCTTAATGTCATCCAAGCTGATCTGATGATGGACGTAAGTTGTTCTCTGCCATCCATATTCAAATCTGTAACCTTTGGGTTGGAGGGACAAAACCTAAAAGTCATACAAGGGAATGGCTAGGATTAGATGGAGTCAATGTTTCACTGGGACTAGTGACATAGAGTTCAGCCAAATGAAGAGATTGATAGCTGCCAACATATAGTGGAGAGCCGACTGCCAAAATTTGAAAGTTTGGCACTGAAGTCGGTAAGTGACTTGTATTCTAGTCAAAAAAGCCAGGATGTGAAGTGTGGAACTGGAGCTAAATCTTTACATACTTAATCGGCTTTTATTTACAGAGAAGCAACTTAAAAACATGAACCTCCTAACCCAAAAACCTCAATTTCATTCTGCCCATTAATATCACAGTGCAAGTGAATTTCAGTTAATGTCCATTATTTACACACAATTAAATACAACTTGGGAGAGTGTTCAGGTTATCGTTTGACAAATCGTACATGTTTAGAATGAAACTTGCTGGATAAATGCTGTTCTGTTTCTTCGTTTATCCGGGGAATATCCCGCATTCTCACATTACGAATGGCATCAACTAAGAGTGACTATGGACTCCAACAAAGACAAGGCTTCAAATTAAAAGGAATTGGAATGGATGCACAGTTGAAAACTATTTATCAAACTATGACTGAGAAATTTGATTCAAAAGGGTATAATTTTCATGTGATAAATAGATGCCTCTCTTATTCCCACGAGACAGACAAGAGAAAGCAATTGCCGTGTGGAGAGGCAACCTCAAGCATAAATTTGTGACATTAAAGAGGCCTCAGTTTCCAATAACTAAACAAATGCTCCACCATTCTCATATCCAAATGAAGGTTCTGATGCCTTCTTGAATCCACTGCCTCAATATTATTTTACTGTGAGGCAACTAGCATCAGCGACAATTGTATTTATGATAATGTCATCAAACAGGTGATTTTTAAATGACTGCCAATGTGAAGGTAAGATCACTAACTATGGAGTAAATTACTGCAGATGCTGGAATCCATACTGAAAACAGAAATGGCTGGATTAGAGAGATATGGGACAAAAGAAAAAGGCTTTAGAGGGATATGGGCCAAATGTTGGTGAATGGGACTGGCTCAGTTTGGGCTTTGTGGTTCGTGTGGACAATATGAGCTGAAAGGCCTATTTCCCTGAATGACTCTGTGGCGAAGATGATGAAGAGTTCTCTAGATTCGAAACGTTAACTTGCTGTCTCTCCACAGATGCTGCCTGACCTGCTGTGATTTCTACCAAGATCACTAACTATACCTGCCTGAATTGGGAACAATGAGTACTACAACTGCTCTATCTAGTCTTGAACTGAAATCACGGCACCTCTGCCAATCCCTGTAGGTATCCTTTAATGATTGTCACTGATGTCCTTTTTCCAGTCTCCCAAAAAGACTTACCTGAGGACTATTGTTGATCTGAGTGTCTTCTTTCTATGACAAGCAGCCTAGGGAGATCCTTTTGAGTCTGCAGCTCTTTCTCTCACTAATAACGAGACCTGGAGTCCAATACAATAGGAGCCTCAGACCTGTCCATTCAGGCTTGGGAATTCACCTTTTTTCATCCTGCTTCAGTTTGTCGGCTGTTCTCGTTCATATTAGACTCTGAAATCCCACCGCAAAATCACACAAATAGTTGGTAAGAGGAATAGGTAATCTGCTCTTGACTGATGGAAGAAACGTAAGCCACATCATAAGCAAACTCCTTGCTCTCCTTTAATAATTCAAATTTCTGATATTCAGCTTTTCACAGACAAAAAAGTCCAGCCCTGACAATGCACTGAACCTTTGAGATGGGGAGCTAGCCATGGAAAGGCTTAAATATATTCGAGGGAAAATGTCTGATTTCAATCTGTATCTGTGGCTCTGCTTATTGTCTTCAACTAAATTACAGTGTTTCTGTTTTGATCTTTAATGCGCTTGCAATTAGTTAATGGCATCAGTTACCAGGTGCCAGGGAATGACTGCTTTACTTTTGCCTCAGGGTCTCATGCAGATATTTTGGAATGATTCCGCTGTGGTTGCCATGGGAATGGGGAATTAGACTAAATCAGATCGTGCAAACTGGGGCTAGGCGTGATGCATGCAAAGTTATGATCATTCCCAGCACTGGTCGCTGGGCATGTTTCAGGAATGGAAACTCAGGCTGATTCTTGGATGTTGGTGTGGAAGCAGTGGGTAGGAATCAGAAGGTGCAAGTTCACATGACTCAATCCTCATGCTTACTTTGCTTGGAGCCAGGGTGATGGAGGTCCAAGAGAACACTGAGGACCTCAGGGGAAGGAGGAAAGAAGTATCCAGCTGGCTGACCCACACATCCTTAACTTGCATATTGGTTTCTTTTGCAATGAATTGACTGCTTTGATTTTTGGGCGAGGTGGAGGGTGGAGTTAAGGCGTCAGAGGCCCAAATTACCCCAGGGGACAGGGTGGAGATAAATATTCAGATGTTCATGGGTGAGTCTCACAAGCACCAGTTAACAGCCATTTTAACAGCCTTGAGCAAGATACTTGGACACTTGTTCTCTCATGGACTTGCATGGAGAGATCCCATCGGTAGGGAAACCAATCCATAGTTAGTTTAATCAACCTGCTTGGGCACGTTTTGACACACCTCTAGGGCTTTGGAATCCAAACCTTCTGGTCTGGAGGTAGGGACAATACCTCTGCACCTCTACAAGCTTAAAGCCAAACTATGTGGATGAACACTAAAATAGGCATTATCATGGACAGTGAGGAAGATCATCAGAAATTGCAGCAGGATTTTGACCAGCTAGGGAAGTAGGCCAAAAAATGGCAAATGGAGTTTAATATAGACAAGTGTAATGTGCTGTATTTTGGAAAGTCAAATTCAGGTAGGAGTTTCACCATGAATGGTAGGGCCTTAAGGAGTGTAGTGGAAAAGAGGGACCTTGCAGTTCAGGTGCATGGTTCTCTGAAAGTGGGATCACAGGTAGACAGGGCAGTGAAGAAGGCTTTTGGCACACTGGCCTTCATCAGTCAGGGCACTGAGTTCAGAAGTTCAGAACTTATGTTGCAGTTGTACAGGATGTTGATGAGGCCGGACTTGGAATATTGTGTTCAGTTTCGATCACCTTGCTATAGGATGGATGTTATTAAACTGGAAAGAGTGCGGAAGAAATGTACAAGGATATTGCATAGACTCAAGGAACTGAGTTATAGGGAGAGGTTGGACAAACTAGGACATTTTTCTTTAGAGAGTAGGAGACGAAGGTGGGATCTTATAGAAGTGCAGAAGGTCATGAGAGGCATAGATAGGTTGAATGCACTCAGTCTTATTTCCAGGATTGGGGAATCGAGGACTAGAGGACATCAGTTTAAGGTAAGAGGGGAAAGAATACATGGGAACCTGAGGGGCAACTTTTTTACACAGGGGGTGGTACACACATATGGAATGAGCTGCCAGCGGAAAGTGTTGAGGTGGGTACATTAACAACATTTAAAAGGCATTTGGACAAATAAATGGATAGGAAAGGTTTAGAAGGATATGGGCCAAGTGCAGGGAAATGGGTTTAGTGTGGATAGACATTTTGGTCAGCATGGACCAGTTTGGGCCAAAGGGCCTGTTTCTGTGCTGTAGGACTCTATGACTCTATTCCTTTGTCAATATGACCCTTTTGGAGCAGGATCAAAGTCAGGCATAGGCCACTACAAAATGGGTCAATCCCATTGTTAAACCATTGTCAGTCTATTGATGCTAACCTTTCAGCCAGAATCAGCCCGAAAGCATCGGTACCGCTGCTAGATGTGAGACATAAGTTGTTTTCTTTCCTCTCATTCCTTATATACGCAGACAAAGATGGTTACCCCAAAGGGTGACAGAAACAGTAAAACAAAGGCATAATACTTGAAAATGAACTTACTGATCATAATCGAGTTTCCCATTGAACAGTCAGACCAGAAGGTCTTATTCACAGGTTTAACTGGTTGTTCTGGCTGTGCTGCAGGTATTGTGTTCACTTGTTATCTCATTTAGTGATGTATGGTTTCCATATTAACTGCTTTTCCTGCCAAACCCATGATGAGTTGTTGCCATGCATCAGGGAAAAGTCAATGTACTGCTTTGATCAACCTTTTATAGTTTGGTGTGGCCATGCAGGCACTGCATTCATTTATTTTCCAGCATTACACATGGCCTGGGTGGCATGATTAATAACTTACTTCCTTGGGTCTGCTTTTATTTCATCCAACTGTTACTAGCATTCCATCCAAACATAATGATGTAAGAGAGAATCATGTGGGATCCCTGATGTCTCTCTGTGTTTGCTCAGTGAGTCGCTGTAGAGCATAGATCAGGGAGGGCATCAGTGCCTGGTTATCTAATGCAGTGTGGGATAAATGGATAGATATCGCTCCAGGATTAAGGAGGTGAAAGGACATGAAAAATACTGGAGAAACTCAGATAGAAGAAAAGCATAGTTAATGTTTCAAGTTTTATTTTAATTCATTCACAGGATAAGTGTGTTGCTGGCAGGACCAACATTTAGTGCCCATTCCTAAGTGCAGTTAAGAGCCAACCCCACTACTGTGGATCAGGAGTCAGATGTAGGCCAGACTAGGTGAGGATGACATTTTCCTTCACTAAAGGGCTTAATGAACTAGAGGGTTTTTTTAAACTTTTGACAATGGATTCATGGTCATCATTAGACCCTTAATTCCAGATTTTCATTGTAGTCAAATTCTACCACCTGCCTTGCAGGATTTGAACCCAGATCCTCAGAACATTATCTGTGTTTCTAGATTAACAGTCTAGAAATAATGCCACTAGGCCATCACCTCCCCCTGTTCAGTATGACTCTACTTTAGGGTCCTATCAATTTTCTCTTTCAGACTCTAATAGGCCAACATTTGTCCTTAATGATCACTATTTTTTTTTACTTACTTTCATAGTTACCGTGATGTCATACCTTCATCAAGATGGAGGGCAGGCTTGCCACATGTGACTGCACAGCTATGTCATGAAGACTTGGTGATGTTAAAATCAATGTTTGACAGAATATATGAAACAAGACTCTCAATCTGTTGTGATTGGGACCAGGTGGACCTCATTGACTATGACATTTTTGATTGGGTGGTTAACCTGGGCCAATCAGGAAAGCCTTGGCTGACCAATAATACCAGGAGATTAGAATCTCCTCAGTTGAGGAGTGACTCTGAGCTGGTTGGTCACTGGCAGCGTATTGTGCTCAGGTAAATAAAGGAGGACTTGGTGATGGGATATTGGCCTCTATGCAGTTAGAGGCAATATTTGAATGGTTCAGAACTCAGTATAGTATGTTTAAAAGGGATGTGCTTGATGACTGCATAAACGCAACATTATTCAATCTCAGCAGAGAAGGTTTTAATGTGTTTATCTGGCAATTATTGAGGGGTCTTCAAATTGGGAAGCAAATAGATGAATAAAAAAAAAAAATCTTTCATTCATACCTTTGGTTACCTGCTGAGGATTATTGTGTAAAAACCCATGTTAGAAATTCATGTGTGTGAATTTCTGGTAAGTACTCAGTCATGATGACCCCTCTAGAGTTAGACATTGTCTCAAGTTGTACATAAAGAAACATGAGCAGGTGGTTATCTACAGAACAATACACCTGAATGAATCAACATTTCCAAATGAGGAGAGATGTAGAAATAGAAAACAAATTGCCTCCAAACACGAATCCTTCCTGAAAAGAAATATCACCAGGAGATTAGAATCTCCTCAGTTGAGGAAAGACTCTGAGCTGGCTGGCCACACGTGGATAGTTGATGGGACCTGGTCTCCGTGCAGTTATTTCACAACTTATATCCTCCACAGCCAGAAGAGTGAATGAGCAGAAGGAAATACAGAGGACACTGGAGGAACTCAATATGTCTGGCAGCATCTGTGGAGAGAGAAACAGAGATAATGTTTTAAACCCAGAATGACTCTTCCTCAGATCCGAAAGGGGTCAGAATGTTGTTTTCATACTTTTGACAGGGACAGAAGTCTACTGTAAAAGATACCAGAGTTGTTAATGGTGGAGAAACAGAAAAAGAGATGTAAATTGGTGTTAATGAAGGTCTGAGAGGGAGGGAATGAGGCTATTAAATAAGAGGAGAGTAAACAAGATGCAAACAAGTGACAAAGGATTTAAAATGCTGACCGCTTCTCTGCCACAAATGCTGTCAGAGCTGCTGAATTTCTCTCACCATCTTCTGTTTTTGTTACAAACAAGAGAAGACTGTGGCACAGGAGAAAGAATGAAAGCAAAATTAAGACCAGGTATAATGTGAGATAACAAGATGTAGAAGTGGATGGACACAGCAGGCCAAGCAGCATCATCGGAGCAGGAAAGCTGACGTTTCGGGCCTAGACCCTTCGTCCGAAACATCAGCTTTCCTGCTCCTCTGATGCTGCTTGGCCTGCTGTGTTCATCCAGCTCTACACCTTGTTATCTCAGATTCTCCAGCATCTGCAGTTCCTACTATCTCTCTCCCAGGCATAATGTGGTCAGTTTCTGAAGTTAGTGAATCGAATATCGAATTTTTAGTTGCTGATCTTGCTTTGGCGTCTCTGTGCTATAGTGCTGACGGTTTCTCCAAGCCTCTGTTTACTACATTCTCTCTGTAACTGTCCCATTTGAATCAAATTGAGTCTGACACCTGACACCTCAATCTGTCACCTTCAGCTAAATATCACTGAAAACAGTGGTTCTGTCTAACAGATGTTTCAGAAAGAGGTCAAAAGCTCCGCACAAGGACTGGGTGAGATAGATGCCACATTAAAAGGGTTTTAGGAACAGGTTACCCTGAGAGCTGGTATGCAGAGAATCAGAGGTGAATACGAACATGGATAAACCCAGGACACATTCCCTTACCCAAGAGACAGTGCACAGTGTAGTGTCAAGGTGAAGAATGAAAAAGGGAGGATAAGTAAAACATTTTAAAGAAATATGTCAAATTTACCATTCTAGATGCATCTTCAGAATTTTATAAATGTCTCACAATGAATTTATTTTGGAAATAGAGCCGTTGCTTTTTTTTGTGGTTGAATATAGTTCAGTTGGTGAAGTTTGGTTTCTATTTTAGAAAATTGTGCGTTAACTTTTCAGTCCAAGACATGCAAATAAATCCAGTTTATCAATGTTGGTAATGCAGTATAATATCTTGGATTAGGTTTTAAATAAAGGCCTTACCCAGCAGCTCGGGCAAACAAAAAGTCTCCGTTAAGTTCATCAATCAAGAGTAAGGTATTTTTCTCTGATCTGCTGGCCAATGTTTAATCATAATTTAGGCCACCAAAATGAATAGAACTACCTTACGGCTGTTTTAAAGGACCATTCTTTGTGCATATCCATGTTATGCCAATAACTTGACTTGAAAATGACGTCATTGACCATGAGTTGCTTTGGGATGTCTGAGGATCTGAAAGGCAATATAGGAATATAAAGTATAAACCTTGGAGATAAATATTCTTGGAGGTTTTCCCAATCCACACCATAAATTTGGCAGACGTTTGGCAGAGACCCTGGTGAGATGGATTGTGGAGGCCATTTTTGGAGCCTGACCCCAACTCAATTAACCATACGTTTGTTACTGAAAATACCGCATACAGCTGTGAGCCCGAGTATCACAAGGAGATTAAGGATGTTCTGGAACGTGCCCAACAAAGAGAAAAACCATGATAAGCTGCTGGGCTCATATTCAAGAGCTAGTGGATAGACAGACAAAGTCTGCAGCTAGTTTCCTTTGAAGGAAAGGTTAAGTAGGGATATGTTGAAGCATTTAAGTTTGAGTCAGCAAGAAGCAAATTTAGAAACTCTTTCAGTATGATAGCGAGCATGAAGCTAGGTATGCAAAAAAAAGTTTTGTTTTATGTCAAAAAAAATCTGATTCGCAGTCAAAATCTTTGCCAATGATTCATCAACCATAAAATTCATTTTATTAGTACATGAACGTTGAAACTGAGGGCTATTAAGATAATGGAAATAGTTAAGGATATAAAATCCTTACAGGCCATCGACAGGAGCATAACTGGCAGCAGCAGACTATCCGAATACACTTCAACAGAGTGCCCCTAAGTTTGTCAGAAAATAATGCTCAGGTCTCGATGAAACAGGTGAACCAAGCCACAGGTATGGAAACTGGAAAATAGAAAAAGGAGTAGGCCATTCAGCCATTTAAACAAGCCCCACCATTCAATATGATCATGACTGATCATCCACTTCAGTGCCCTATTCCCATTTTCTCCCCTTATCCTTTCATCTCTTTCCTCTTAGGAACTATATCAAACAAGCTTTCGATGTTTTGACCTCTACTGCTTTCTGTGACAGAGAATTCCACAGTCTCCTGACTGTCTAGATTACGAAATTTTTCCTCATCTCAGTCCTAGAAGGCCTGGCCTATCTCCTTAGACTGTGATCCCTGTTTTTTTCAATTCTCCGGTCCTTCCTGCATTTTCCCTGCCTAGTCCTGTTAGAATTTTATAGGTTTCTGTCACATTCCCCTTATTTTTCTAACTGCAGTAAATATAATACTAACTGAAAAAAAACCCAAAAGAAGTGCAGATGCTGTAAATCAAGAACAAAAACAAAGTTGCTGGAAAAGCTCAGCAGGTCTGGCAGCGTCTGTGAAGGAGTAAACAGAGCTAACGTTTCAGGTCCAGTGACCGTTACTCAGGACTGCCAGTCTAATCCCAGTTCTGAGGAAGGGTCACTGGACCCGAAACGTTAACTCCGTTTTCTCCTTTATAATCCTAACTGATCCAATTTCCCTTCATAAGTCAGTCTTGCCAACCCAGGAATCAGTCTTTGGTTGTACTCTCTGCATAGCCAGAAAACCCCATCTCCGATAAGGAGACCTAAACTGAACACTCCAGGTGTGGCCTTACCAAGGCCCTGTACAAGGACTGACTGTACCTCCGAAATGCAGCTTGTCTATGTGGATGGAATTCCCTGCCCAGTGAAGCGGTTGAAGCTACCTCTTTGAATTTTTTTAAGGCAAGGCTAGATAAATTTTTGAACGGTAAAGGAATTAAGGGTTATGGTGAGTGGGTGGGAAAGTGGACCTGAGTCTCAGAAATATCAGCCATGGTCTTATTAAATGGTGGGGCAGGCTCGAGGGGCCAGATGACCTACTCCTGCTCCTAGTTCGTATGTTTTTATGTTCTTAATGGGACACATGTGTCTTGTGTAGTGGACCTCAGAGGTGTCTTGGAGGATAAAGAAAACAGGAAGGCTTCAGCCCAAAGGCATGTTGAAACTCTTCATAGAATCCCTAAAGTGTGGAAACAAGCCATTCAGCCCATTGACTCCACACTGAACCCCTAAAGAGCATCCTGCTCAGACCCATCCCCCTACCTAATCCCTGTAACCCTGCATTTTCCATATCTAATCTACCTATCTTACACATCCTGAGACACTATGGGCAATTCAGCATGGCTAATCCACCTAACCTACATGCCTTTGGACTGTGGGAAGGAAATCAGAGCACCTGGAGGATACCCACACAGACACAGGGAGAATGTGCAAACTCCATACAGACAGTCACCTGAGGCTGGAATTGAACCCAAGTCCCTAGTGCTGTGAGATAGCAGTGCTAACCACTGACCCAGCAACCTTTTGCCTCTGTCAAAAGTATAAAGAAGAACCTATTTTCCAACAGTTCTGAAGAAGAGGCTTACCAGACTGAAAATTTTAACTCCATTTTTCTCTCCACAAGTATTTCCAGACCTGATGAGATTCTGCAGCATTCACTGTGTTTATCTCCTTCAAAGAGTTGGCATTATTGGTCAAATGATTGATCACATTCTCAGTGTGCTGTTAGATTCTGTGATTTTTTGTAACATCCGTTATGAAACTACTGCATAATCATTTCAGTTGTAAAACCCCCCATCCAGCAGTTTTTTTTCGTTGGTAATCATGTCAGATCAATTCTATGAGTTAATGGAAAGCAGGCAACTTGAAATGTCAATAGAATAGGCAATATTTATAAGTGCTGGCTCGTCCAGCCATTGTCAGCAATTTCAATCCAAAGTGTCAATCCATAGAATGATTGATTAGCACAGCCCTGTCTGATAAACTCTTGAGAAAAAACAGCTGCCGTTGTTGGCCTCAATACCATGCACTTAATTGCAAAAATGATCAGCTTCAAGCCAGCATTTGTCAACTACAGCTTCAGGGATATACGACCAGCCAATGAATCCCCCCACAATGTCGTTTAGGGAGTATCACCCTCTGGGTGAAGAAATTTCTCCTCATCCCAGCTATAAATGGGCTACCCCGTATCCTTAAACCGAGACCCCTGGTTCAGAACTTCATGGTCATCAAGAACATTCTTCCTACATTTACCCTAATTCAGTGTGAATATCCATAGGTGTGAGGGTGGCAGGTAGAGAGGAGATGGAAGGTCATGTTGACTATGGAGTACCCCTAGAGAGTCAGGTCCTTGCCTGTCATATTCCAGGAAACGGTGGGAATTAGGCAGGGCAGCGTCAGGGAACATTACTCATCTGGGTGTAGAACAGCCTTCTCAAGATAACAGGTGCACCAGGGATTCCAGGATATCCAAGGATCGGCAAATTCCTCTGGCTTGAGTGAGATGGTAGGATTGAGCTATCACAGACAAGAGTGGCACCATAGGTGCAAGGTAGGGGATGAGCAAGGTGAGTTTCAGACAGTACAGTGAGAAATTACACTAATCTTCACAAAGGGAAGCCCTCTGTGAAACTTCACCAAGTTCCATCCTTTGTGGTTTTCCCGTGCAGATAGCTGTAAATGATAAAGTGTGGCAGGCAGGCAGGCACATCCTGAGCTCCAGGATTACTTGTCGAGAGATGCCCTATACCTTTGTACAGCTGCTACAAAGATTGTATGAGGTGAGCACAGAATCCGAAGAACTGCAGCCATAGTACACTGCTGCATTGAAACATTAAGAAAACCCCTTGGGCTTTGTGCAGGAGAGAATGTCTGACATGAATTATAAATTTGGGTTGTAAATATAATTTGTAATGGCAAGTTTAGTGAGGCACCTCATGTACTGAATTGAAAACAACCGATCTGATTTACACTTTATATATGGCAGGTTTGAACATTTATGTACCTTTCTGTAATAAAGAACATAACAGTACCCAATAATTTATGCTGAATACTTTATTGGAAAAAATCTAAAGCTTCTCATAAGAAATGAATGAATTGAAGAATCAAAATATGCCTTTCACCACATAAACTGACAATCCTTTGGGAATGTTTTAGCTGTTTTCAATAGAGGGAAGGATGATGCCTACATTCATGTAACTGTAAATGTGACAATTTCTCACCAGTGTTTGTATTTCAGTTTGTTGTCCAGTTTATCTGGCATTGAATTATCAGCAGATCTCAAGACAAAAACTGGAAATTGAATTGAATGCATTCATTCTTGAGAGCAAACATACTTTGAAATATCAGGTCAGTATTCTGGGGCAATAAAGTAACAAGATTCTTCCACAGAATCACAGAATGCTTACAACACAGAAGGAGACCATTCAGTCCATTTTGCATGCGCTGGTTCTGTTACCTAATGCTAATTTCCTGCACTTTCTTCATATCCCTGAACACCATTTCTATCCAAATAACAAATCAATGCCCTCTTGAATGCCTCAATTGAACCTCCCTCTGCCATACTTCCAGGCAGTGCATTCTATGCTCTAACTACTCACTGTGTGAGACTTGTTCTCACATCATCCTTGTTGTGTTTGCACATCACTTTAAATCTACACTGTCTTGTTCTTGTTTCTTATATGGGGTGGGGGCTGGAGGGGAACACAACTTCACCCTACTACTCTGTCCAACCTGCTCATGATTTTAAAAATTTTTATCAAATCTCCTCTCAACCTTCTCCTCTCCAGGGAGAACAGTCCTAACTTCTACAATCTAACCTCATGACGAAAGATTCTCATCCCTGGATCCATTCTTGTAAATTGCTTCTGTGCTCTCTCCAATAAATTCACATCTTTCTTGTAATGTGGTGCTCACAACTATACACAATACTCCAGGTGAGGTCTAACAATGCAGCAGATATGTTATGAGATAGTAAGAACTGCCAATGCTAGAGTCAGAGACAATACAGAGTGAAGCTGGAGGAACACAGCAGGTCAGGCAGCATCAGGGGAGCAGGAAAGCTGATGTTTCAGGTTGGGACCCTTCTTCCAAAATGGGGGAGGGGGAAGGGAGCTCTGAAATAAATAGAGCGGTATGTGATCGAGCAGTTTCAGAGCTGAAGAGATTGCCAGAAGGTTGCAGTGGGAGAGAGACCCACCGAGGTCTAAACCAACTGTGAAGGCTCTTCTAGGGATGCCTGTCTTGAAGCAGATACATTATTATCATTTTAGGTTCTGAAAATGAAGTTAAGTTTAGCAATAATTATCCTTGATATTGGTAACCCACAGCTGGTAATCTTACCCTGCTATTTATTTCCCCTAATATTCACTTCTTTCTCCACCTTTCTCCCACCCGTCTTTTTGACTGTGAAAGAAGTAGAGAAGCAGGTAGGAAGAGTAGGTGAATACTTTTGACTGCATAGCCATTCAATGAGATTGATGGCAGGATGTTTGCTCCAATATGGGGAATGATTAGAGGTGGGTGCATGTGTAGTTTTTTCTTGGAGAATGGAATTCCCCTGAGCTTGTTGAAATAATTCAAAGACCAATTAAGGCAAAATATCGGAGGTTGACTAAAGTTTTTCCATCAACTTGGAGGATCCACACCTGTACGTGCATGGTGTCTACCGGAGGTGATTTTTCTGGTAATAAATCGGGGACCAACAGACTGGAAAGCCTCTATAGATCACTCCATTGCCTGCCTACCTGGTCACAGAAGTGGTTACATGCCAGCCTGTACAACAGTTCCTCCACAAGGGTGGTCCAACAGCTCTGAACATCTTTTCTTTTAAATTTGTTAAAGTTGCTGAGTGGACCAATAAAGTCATGGCCTTCTCTGTCTCTGCCTGGGCGGCAACAGTAGGTTGCAACTAGTCTGTGTTCTTGTATTGACGTCCAGTATTCAGATCTTGCCCACTTGATAGAATCCTCGAGCCACTAATTGGCCAATTATGGCAAGGTCACTGCTGGGCAACTACCTTCAAGTAGAGATTGCCATTTGACCTTGACATTGGGGTCCTGACCCAAAAACCAAAACCTTCTATGATGGTTCCACTTAATCAATGAACTTGTCTTTGCCCCAGAACCTTCAATATCAGTTTGAAAAGTTCTGGTGACAAGCATTTAGATTGTACATTTAGGCAGAAAACTATTGTGATGAGATTTTAGGTACAGTGACCAAAGTTTTAGCCACACAAGTAATTCTGAAAGAATTTGAAAAGTACCAGATATAAATTTAATTTCCTGCTCCATGTATAGACTACCATTGTCTGAACAAACAAAAAGTTAATTTTGAAATATCCTTTCTGTACCTTTTGGAAGACTGAGTCCTGAATTCGAACATGTGGTACAGAGATAGATGCAGAAAGAATGTATATATTGAACACAGTAGCCGTAGGTTAACTGATGAATGGAGTCCACTGAGTTTTTTGATGTTACAATACCAGACTGTAGGAAGTAGATCAAAGAAGCTCATTTGGTGAGCAGATTGTTAACAGATAGTAACGTAAAACGCGACACAACATAACTTACAAGCATGGCCAACTTTAAAAAAAATTAGAAAGCAATAATATTTTGTTAATACCTGAATCAAAATGACAATCATTAAGCCCTGGGGAATGGAAGGAGTTTTCAGTGCTGTCATTGCACAGGATCTGGCTTGCTGCCTTTTGAATGATTCACAAAACAAAGCTCTTTTAATGCACATTCACAAAATGTGGCTGAGCATCACATTTACAAGAGCTACCCTTATTGCATCTGTACAATATCTTCATTTCCTCAATATGTTGTTCTAATAGTCTTTCCAAGTAAGATTGGTAATTAGTGGTAAAAGCTGCGGACTACCAAGGAATTGGCTTGGGTCTGGCCAAACTCAATTCATGTTACCCTAACTTTACAGTCAGCAGAAAGAGAATGATTTCATCTCATTGGTTTGGACTGAATTCAAGTGACGCACTAAGGAGTTTGTATCAACTACACCACCTAGTGCTCAAGCATAGTCCTGTCTAACCTCACTCAAGCTGGAGTACCCCATCTCGCTTGCCAAGCAGTGGACCGATAGAGCTCAAAAGACAACAGTTCTTTGATTTCAAGACTGTACCCGTTGGATCAGTAAGAATCGTAAGCTAATTGTATATGCGGACAGATTTTGGAAATATCTTCTAATTGGAATGTTTCACTATTCTAATTCATTCTACCTCAGCCAATGAGGCAAGAAGAAGACAAGAGACATTGAATTGGAATCTCCTGGTCTCCAAAAGTTATCCACCAGTTTAAAAAGATGAGGAATACTGTCCACTTTTCTGGATGAATGCTGTTTCAACAAAGCTACTACCAACATGCTACTGGACTGGAATGTTTGAGCTGTAAGGGGAGTTTGGATTAGCTGGGACTTTTTTCCCTGGAGCATAGGAGGCTAAGGGGTGGTCTTATAGATGTTCATAAAATCATGGGAGGCAACAATAAGGTAGATAGCCAACAGTTTTCTCCCTGGTAGGGGAGGCCAAAACTAGAGGACGTAGGTTTAAGGTGAGAGGGGAGATATACAAAGGGGTCCAGAGGGTCCAATTTCTTCACACAGAGAGTGGTGAGTGTCTGGAACAGGCTGCCTGTGAGAACAACTTTGTCATTTGAGAAACATTTAGACAGGTACACGGATGGAATAGTGCCTTGGATCACAGGGTATATCCAAACGGTTCTTTTCTGATTCGGTTAAATGTAGTTAAGAGAAGGCTCGACAATACCAAGTTGCTTAAATATAAACATTTATTGAGTAATAATAAAAGACAGAAAAAGAAATATTTATTAGGTTAATAAAATGAATGAAAGAGGGAAAAAACAATTAGCTTCACACCCTTTTGCCCATTGGGGCCCTCTCGATCGACGGCTGGTCTGGAGGCTGAGGTTGTTCTTGGCACCGTTTGTGATCCCAGTCTGAGGCAAAGTCCAGCAATTTGGAATGAAACTCCTGCTCTTCTACAGGGTAATGAACAGCAAGGCACAGAAAAAAAAAACTACTTCAGAAAAACACTTTGATCATGCAGGCTTCGGCACATACAGGAATGTTCACAGGACTCATTCAAGGTCATGCAGCTGTTGAATATCATCAGCAAGTTTAGCTCTTCAGTCCGTCCTTTATAGATAGATATGTGGGTATACAGACCGAATGTAGACAAATGGGGCTGGTGTAATTGTAAAAACTGGGTGGCATGGGCAAGTTGGGCCAAAGGGCCAGTTTCCATGCTGTAGACCTCTGTGATTCTATGACTTTATGATCAATACTCAAAAAATCTAACAGCATGTAGGACAAAGCAGTCCATTTCCTTAGCACAGTGCTCACCAACATAAACATTCGGTCATTCAAATGTTGATACACATTGGTTGCACTGTGTGCTATACACAAGGTGCACTGCAGTGACTGGGAATGGTGGTGTAGTAATAACGTCACTGAACTAGTAACCAGAATTCCAAGCTAATATTCTGTGGAAACTGAGATAACAAGGTGCGGAGCAAGAGTCTAGGCCCGAAACATCAGCCTTCCTGCTTCTCTGATGCTGCTTGGCCTGCTGTGTTCGTCCAGCTCTGCACCTTGTTATCTCAGATTCTCCAGCATCTGCAGTTCCTGCTATCTCTGAAACTAATTTTCTGTGGAGATTTGTTCAAAGACCGTTATGGCAGATGGTGAAATTTGAAATCAATATAAATAGGTCTGGAATTTTAAAGCCAGTAACCATGTGACACTGCTGGCTGTGTTCCTGCCCTTTAGGGAAGGAAATCTGCCATCCTTACCTGGCCTGGACTACATATGACTCCAGACCCACAGGCAATTTGGTTGACTCTTATAAGTGGGTAATAAATGCTGACCTAGCCAGTGATACACACGTGCCATGAATGAAAAAGACAAAATCTCCAAGCATCCTTCAGCAACACTTTCCAAACCTACATCCATCAAACCTAAGACTATATGACCATAAGTTATGGGAGCAAAATTTGGCCATTCAGCCCATCAAGTCTGCTCTGCCATCCACCACGGCTGAAATGGCCTGCAAGTTCCATTCCAAGCCACTCGCCGTACAGACTTGGAAATATATCACAATCGGGTCAACTCCTGGAGCGTTCTCCCCAACAGCATTGTGGGTATACCTACAACAAAAGGAAAGCAGTGTGTCAAGAAGGTAGCTCACCAAAACCTTCTGAAGCGCAACTGGGGATGGGCAACAAATGCTGATCTTTCTAGTAATCCCGACCTTTCATGAACAAAAGAAAGAACTTCACAATATTACAAGAGCTGACTGTGATTCATCGGTTTGAAATGTGCCACACTCCAGCTTAGTTGCTGCCCTGATCAAAATATTTCCTAACACCCTCTCAACTTCATCAAATTAGCATGATCCAATCCGAGGAGTCATTTAAAAAAAAGTTGCAATCGATCTTAAGGAGTACGAAATCCGAAGCAATCCTCAGAGGAATGGTGAAAAAGCCAAGGGAAGTATAAATTAAACTTGTTTCAGAGATAGTAGGAACTGCCGATGCTGGAGAATCTGAGATAACAAGGTGTAGAGCTGGATGAACACAGCAGGC
>JAHRHZ010000018.1:2494104-2539371 GCA_024137785.1 Ginglymostoma cirratum
GCTGTGTTCATCCAGCTCCACACCATGTTATCTTATAAATTAAACTTTGCTGAAGTATGCAGCCAGGTCTCCGTCTTTTAACGATACAGCCTGAGAAGATCGAGCATGTTGCATTGAAGATATAGTCAGCTGGAAGGTTGACACAGGAGATGTCAAACTGTGACAGCAGCTGCAGCTAAATCATTTTAATAAGTTATAACAAGGTGTGGAGCTGGATGAACACAGCAGGCCAAGCAGCATCATAGGAGCAGGAAAGCTTGACGTTTCAGGCCTAGACCCTTCATCAGAAATGGGGGAGGGGAAGAGGGTTCTCCCATCCTTGTCTGCTTTCCAGAGAGACCACTCTCTCCGTGACTCCCTTGTCCGCTCCACACTCCCCTCCAGCCCCACCACTTTTCACTGCAACCGCAGGAAGTGCTACACCTGCCCCCACACCTCCTCCCTCACCCCAATCCCAGGCCCCAGGAAGACTTTCCACATCAAGCAGATGTTCACCTGCACATCTGCCAATGTGGTATACTGCATCCGCTGTACCCGTTGTGGCCTCCTCTACATCGGGGAAACCAAGCGGAGGCTTGGGGACAGCTTTGCAGAACACCTGCGCTCAGTTCGCAACAAACAACTGCACCTCCCAGTCGCGAACCATTTCAACTCACCCTCCCATTCAGCAGAAGACATGTCCATCCTGGGCCTCCTGCAGTGCCACAATGATGCCACCCGAAGGCTGCAGGAACAGCAACTCATATTTAGCCTGGGAACCCTGCAGCCCAATGGTATCAATGTGGATTTCATAAGCTTCAAAATCTCCCTCCCCCTACTGCAGCCCAAAACCAGCCCAGCACGTCCCCGCCTCCCTAACCTGTTCTTCCTCTCACTTATCCCCTCCTCCCACCTCAAGCCGCACCCCCATGCCCTATCTACTAACCTCATCCCGCCCCCTTGACCTGTCTGTCCTCCCTGGACTGACCTGTCTCCTCCCTACCTCCCCACCTACGCTCACCTTTACTGGCTCCATCCCCGCCTCTTTGACTTGTCTGTCTCCTCTCCACCTATCCTCTCCTCTATCCATCTTCTATCCACCTCCCCCTCTCTCCCTACTTATTTCAGAACCCTCTTCTCTCCCCCATTTCTGATGTAGAGTCGAGGCCCGAAACGTCAAGCTTTCCTGCTCCTATGATGCTGCTTGGCCTGCTGTGTTCATCCAGCTCCACACCTTGTTATCTCGGATTCTCCAGCATCTGCAATTCCTATTATCTCTCATTTTAATAAGTTGTTGTCTGTATTATAAACAGAGAGGCTCAGCTGGAGAAGCTTTCAATGTATAAGCAGACAATTGAGGAAGATGATATGTAATACAAGATCCATTTGACTTGATACAAACACTTTGATGGGTCTCCATGTTGCCTCTATTTAGTTAAGACTGAGGACTGAATGAAGACCATGCCACTTTGCACATCGACACTTGTTACATTTATATCCAAACTGTAATAAATAGCCTTGAACATGAGGCCGTGGCAGAATCAAAAATGAGAAAACAGAGCCACCTTTAAGGTAGTGCACAAATGATCTGAAATAGTAAGAGTTTAATGAAAGAACTGAAATAGACAGCATTAAGTGCTCTGACGTGAAATCCTCATAAAACTATAAGAAATAAAAGAAGCAGGCCATTGAGCCCATCGAATTTGTATTACCAAACAATCAGATCATGACAGTTCTGATTATCCTCAACACTTTTTTTTTGTCTTTTCTCCATAACCCTCATACTCTTACTGATTAAAAATCTGTCCTGAATATATTTCAAGACCAAGTCTCTACAATCCCTTGTGCTAAAGAATTCCACAAATCTGCCACTCTCAGGGAGAAGAAATTCCTCCTCGTCGCTCTCTTAAAAGAGTGACCCTTTATTCTGAGATTATGCACTCTGATCCTAGACTGTCCCACGAAGGGAAACAATCTTTCCATATCTATTCTGTCAAGTCCCCGAAGAATTTTGCATGTTTCAATAAGGTCTCATCTCATTTTCCTAAACTGCAACGAGTAAAAGTGCAACCCATTCAAAATCTCCTCATCAGGCAATCCTTCCATACTCATGATTAGTCTCACAAACCTTCTCGGGACTGCCTCTAAGGTTTGTCCCTAGTTGCTCTTGAGAATGTAGTGGCGAGCTGCCTTCTTGAACCACTGCAGTCCATCCATTGTCGGTTGAAACACATTTCCCTTCAGGAGGGAATTCCAGGATTTTGACCCAGTTGCACTGAAGGAATGATGATATATTTCCAAGTCAAGGTGGTAGGTGGATTGGAAGGGACCTTGCAAGTGGTGGTGTTCCCATGTATCTGCTGTCCTTGTCCTTCTAGATGGAAGTGATCATGGGTTTGGAGGATAATGTCTAAGGAGACTTGTTGAATTTCTGCATTGCATCTGGTAAATAGCACACATTGCTGTGACTAAGCGTCAGTGGGGGAGGGAGTCGATGTTTGTGGATGTGGCGCCGATCAAACAGGCCACTTTGTCCTGGATGGTGTTAAGCTTCTTGAGTGTTGTTGGAGCTGCACTCATCCAGGCAAGTGGGGAGTATTCCAAAACAATCCTGACTTGTGCCTGGTAGACGATGGACAGTATTTGAGGAGTCAGGAGGTGAGTTGTTGCTATAGTATTTCGAGCCTCTGGCCTGCTGTTATGTCTATGTGATGAATCCAGCTAGGTTTTGTTTTAGAATCCCTACAGTGTGGAAACAGGCCCTTCGGCCCAACAAGTCCACAGTGACCCTCAGAGCACCGCACCAAGACCCATTCCCCCATAATCCACCTAATCTACACATCCCTGAACACTGTGGGGCAATTTAGCATGGCCAATCCAACTAGCCTGCACATCTTTGGACTGTGGGAGGAAACCAAAGCACCCAGAGGAAGCCCACACAGACATGGGGAGAATGTGCAAACTCCACACAGACAGTCGCCCGAGGGTGGAATCAAACCCGGTCCCTGGTGCTGTGAGGCAGCAGTGCTAACCACTAAGACACTGTGCCACCCAGGTTTCTGGTCAATGATAAACCCCAGGGTGTTGATAGTGGGAGATTCAGTGACGGAAACACCATTGAATGTTAAGGGACAATGGTTACATTGTCTCTTATTGGAGATGGCCATCATCTGGCATTTGTGTGGCGTGAATGTTACTTGTTACTTGTCAGCCCAAGCCTAGGTACTGTCCAGATCTTGTTGCATTTGGAAATGAATTGCTTCAGTGTCTGAGAAGTCACGTATGGTGCTAAACATTATGCAAACATTAACAAATGTCCCCACTTCTGATCTCATGATGGAAGGAAGGTCATTGATGAAGCAGCTGAATATGCTCAGGCCAAGGATGCTACCCTGAGGAACTCCTGCAGAGATATCCTGGAGTTGAGCTGACTAGCTTCCAGCAACCAGAACCATTTTCCTGTGTGCCAGATATGACTCCAATCAGTGGAGAGTTTGCCCCCTGATACCCATTGATTCCAGTTTTTCCAGGGTTCCTTGATGCCCCACTCAGTTGAATACAAGAGATAACAAGATGTAGAGCTGGATGAACACAGCAGGCCAAGCAGCATCAAAGGAGCAGGAAGGCTGAAGTTTCAGGCCCAGACCCTTCTTCAGAAGAGGGTCTAGGCCCAAAACGTCAGCCTTCCTGCTCCTCTGATGCTGCTTAGACTGCTGTGTTCATCCAGCTCTACACCTTGTTATCTCAGATTCTCCAGCATCTGGAGTTCCTACTATCAGTTCAATACAGCCTGGATGTCAAGAGCTATCAATCTCACTTCACTTCTGGAATCCAGTTCCTTTGTCCATGTTTGAACCAAGGCTGTATTGAGGTCAGGGGATGAGTGACCCTGGCAGAACCCAAACTGGGCGTCACAATGCAGGCTATTGCTTGAGTACCTGTTCCTTGATAACATTGTTGGTGACACCTTCAATCACTTTCCTGATGGTTGACAGTGGGCTGATGAGACAATAATTGGCTGGGTTGGATTTGTCCAGCTTTTTATGTACAGGACATACCTGAGCAAATTTCCACATTGTTGGGTAGTGGAACAGATTGGTTAAGGGACCGGCAAGTTCTGAAGCATAACTGAATGTTGTCAATGGCCCATAGCCCTTGATATCGCGTGGAGTGAATTGAATTGGCTGAAGACTGGTATCTGTAATGCCGGGGAGCACTGGAGGAGGCTGAGATGGGTCATCCACGCGGCACTTCTGGCTGAAGTTTGCTGCAAATGCTTCAGCCTTACCTTTTGCACTGATATGCTGGGCTGTTCTATCATTGAGGAAGGGGATATCTGTGGACCCACCTCCTCCAGTGATTCATTTAATTGTCCATCACGTTTGTGATTGGACGTGGCATCAGCCTTATATCGTTGAATGTTCTGAAGATGTTAAACAAAACCCACGAAACACACATACGTCAGCAAATCCAAAGTTCTATGAGTTCAAGTAGAATAGATTCAGTCAGGAATCAGTGATAACAATGGTTCTGACAGTCGGAGCACTGTTGAAAAATAAATCCAAATGATGTCAGATTTGGTAGATGCACAAGTTGCATTTTAGTTTTATTGCCCCTCACGTTAGTATTTTAAGGAGACATCAATATTGAGAAAATATTTAGATAGAACTCTTTTAAGATTTTCTTTTTCTTGCTTTTGGTAACAATCTAAGGAACATGCTTGCCCTGCACTTATTTTGAATTCTATCAACATGATTCAATTTTTATTAACTGGAAAACTATACAATAATGTGATAATAATATTCCATCCATATCTCAGGGCATTATTGTTTTCAAATAGGACTGGTATGCCTCAAAAATTGCATGTCATTAAACAATTCTCAAGTGCTTAATACAAGCAGGGGGAAAATATTAGCACCATTTTCCTTGCATCAGTCCTCAGTGTTATCCAAACTTACGTTGTCTACCTGGACAGGGGAAGGAACTCAATTATGTAAATAATACAAAAGGACTAACAAGTCACAGATGGATTTAAATGTGAGATAATGAACTCTGAAAGAGGAAACATGTGCTTAGAATGGGTCTGACTTTGAAATTCAAAGCTCTTATCAATAATGCTAACCAAACACAGGAATGCATCTTGAAGATGTTTAACCTTAACTTAGAACAGATTGCTCTGTGACTGAACGAACATTACTCAGGCTATATTTAGAACACAAATCCGAGTCTTCGAAAGGACAATGAAAAGGTCAACGAAGAGTCGGACAAGGGCAAAGTTTCAGGAATGTTACATTGTGAAGAGCAATTCAAGAAATGAAAGATGGAATTACAAAATTAAGATTGACCGATTTGACACTATGGCAGGACTGAGTTAAGAGGATCACAGCTGATTGTGTTTGGCTCATAATCTGTTTCCAGCAGCCCTGTTTGCATTTTGCAATATGTTTTTATTTGTTTTTGGATTTAGTTGCAGTGACATTTTGGTATTAATTCCTAATTTTGAGAAAGAAACATCTTCAGTTGTGACATCATTATGCCTTCTTTAAATGAAGAATTAAGTAAATAGATTACTCAGAGGCAAGTGACCGCCTTTATCTGTCCCTAACTAATCAACAATGAAGCTTACTCAGGATATTATGGGCTGAAAAATAAAAACAGAAGTTGTTGGAAAAGCTTAGCAGGTCTGGCAGCACCTGTGAAAAAATTATCAGAGTTTAATGTTTCAGGAAGGACGGGTCACCGGACCCCTGTGACTTTTTCTTCACAGATGTTGCCAGACTTGCTGAGCTTTTCCGGTACCTTCTGTTTTTGTTCCTGATTTACAGCATCCGCGGTTCTTTTGGATTTTATTATGGGTTGAGTTTTCCCATGTTTTTGGCTGTGGTAATATTGGGGTGTTTCATAGAAGTTTCTTGCCATGGTTCATGATGGCTTTTCTCCCGAGTTGTCTCCTGCTCACCTCAGTAATGATCCATTCAGGCTCTCCAATGCTCTTCTTGTTCAACCATTCAGTAGTACGCATGAAAGTTCTTACCATTGTCAGAACCTTGTGTCAATTATGACACAGGAACTGTAGTTAAATCTCAGCTGCACACCATTACAGCAACATTTCAAGCCAGGAACTGCCTTTGATAATTTGCTTTTCCGCTGTCTTTGGCAACAAGATGTCACAGAAAGGGAAGATGACACCATCCTCCAAAACACTTGCATAGTACAGCATGCCCTCCAATGCTATATCAGATTCGATCCAGGTGTTCGGATTTGGCCTCAGTTGCAATCATTGTGCTTTCTGCATATCCCAGCACAATGTAACACATCCTGGGCTTGAATTTCACATTTTCCTAGCACTACCCATCAGATAAGTCCACAGGGTGTTTACTGCGCAGGCCCCCAGATTAACTGTGCAAACCACCCACTCCCCCAGACTTGCCCCAATCTACGGACTGCAAGGGCACAGATCCTCAGACCCTACTTGTGCTGAGTACTGACTGACCATGGACAACTGCCTGCACTGAGATTGGACAGCGAGCTCGACTGAGTACTGCAGCACTACCTGACTGACTGCATTTCCCCTTCACTTTGACTTTCAGGCACAGTTATAGCACAAATGTTGTGTTAAGGAAGCAGCTGGCACAGGCTATCATTGAGGCATTGAGGTAACGCATCAACCCCTTGATTGTCCAGAGCTGGAAACAAAATCTAGCTGCTTCCCTTTCTGTCTGTAGGTATTAATTGAAGCAGCATTTTACTAAAAGGCAAATTAAAACAGACTAAATGTGAGCATGGTTTATTTGTTCATTCATGGGATATGGGCATCGCTCCAGCACTTATTGCCCATCTCTAATTGCCCAGAGGGCAGTTAAGAGTCAACCACATTGCTCTGAGTCTGGAGTGATATCTAGATCAGACCAGGTAAGGGCAGTAGTCTCCTTCCCTAAAGGACATTTGTGAACTGAGTGGGGTTTCCCCCAACATTCTGCAATGGTTCATGGTCCTTATCAGGCTCTTAATTCCAGATTTTATTCTTTAAAATTGAATTCAAATTCCACCAGCTTCCACGGCAGAATTCGAACCGACGTCGCTAAAGTGTTAGCTTAGTGGGAATATCACCAGGCCGTCATATCCAACTGAACACGCTGTCAGTGAGGGCTAATAAAACATACACTGTACGGATGCATGAGATATGGCCTTGTATATAGTGTGACAGGGCAGAAGCATGGCCGTGAGCTCCAAAGTGCAGTTATGAAATGCTGAAATGCGTCACAAATTAATGATAGATCAGGCATGAAGCTATTTCCTGAGGATGGATGAAGAGTGGTGGCGGTCTCTGCTCATGGACTGTGTCAAGAGATATTGGCTGATGGACCTTAAAATGGATATATCCGCATGTGAGTATCTCGCCTGAAAAGCATTTATACAATCACACCTGGGAACTGCAGTATCCCACCAAGACACACATTGTCCTGATTTTTGAACTAGGTCTATCACCGGATCAAAATCCAGGAACTCCCTTCTGAACAGCACTGTGGGTATCTCTAAACTCCAGTGACTGTAGAGATCAGGAAGGCATCCTTCCACCACCTTCCCAAGGACAATTAGGAACTGGCAATAAATGCTGGCCAGCAATGCACATATCCCATGAATGACTGAAACTGCTCTGAAAGACACTATTTTTTTCTTCATTTGTGGAATGTGGGCATCTCTGGCTGGCCAGCATTTGTTACTCTTCCCTCATTCCAGGATTTTAACCCAGCGATGCTGAAGGAATAGCAATATATTTCCGAGTCAAGATGGTGAGTTACTTGGAAGGGCACTTGTAGATAATGGTTTCCTCATGTATCTGCTGCCTCTGTCCTTCTAGATGGACGTGGCCATGTATTTCGAAGGTGCTGTCTGAGAATCTTTGGTGAATTTCTGCAGTGTATCTTGTAGATGGTACACACCGCTGCTACTGATCATTGGTGGTGGAGTGAGTAGATGCTTGTGGATGTAATGTATTGATTTTGAGGTGGGCATGCCAGTTATTTTATGAATGTACAAATGTCACAAAGAATATTGCGGTGGAGTATACACCCACATACAACGAGTGATAAAAAAACTTTTGATAAAAGTCACAGAATGTTACCATGCAGATGAAGACCATTTGTCCTATTGTACCTGCACTAGCTCTTCAAATGAGCATGGTTACCCAGCGCCAATCTCCAACTCCTGCCCCATGCCCCTGCATAATATTTCTACCCAATTAATAGACAGGAAGGAGCCTGCAGTGTTAATGCTGCTGGGAAGTATCCCCTGATATGGAAGTACATTACTGGCCAGGCAGATGGATACACATTTCAGTCACACAGAATCCTACACCAGGAGTATTCAGCATGACCATTTACCGTGGTGGTGATATCCACTTTATTAGAGGGTGCAATTCTGCTTAGGTTATTGCCTGATCTTCTTCAAGTTCAAAGAGTTAATGCCTACCTCAAAATGTCATGGTGGTCCTAGTTTAGTTTAGAAAACTTGGTCTGCAGGGCTAGTTGGACTGAAGGGCCCGTTTTCGTGCTGCATGACTCTATGACTCTATAACATCTTATCTAAAGAATGGTACCTGCAACAATGCAGCCCCCACTCCATGATGACCCACTCCCCACCTTTCAGTCCCACATCAGAGTACTCGAGAATCAGCTGAGACCACAGCTAAAATCAGAAAGAAGGTTAGGGTTAGGGTTAGGAGTAGGATTAGAGTTGGGGTTAAAGTTAGGGGTAAGGTTAAGATTAGGGTTAAGGTTATGGCTAGGGATAGGGTTGGGGTTAGAACAAGGATTAGGGTTAGGGTGAAGGTCAGGGTTAGGGTTAGGGTTAGAATTAGGGGATACTTGTGGATGTGGTGCCAGTCAAATGGACTGCTTTATCCTGGATAGTGTCAAGCTTCTTAAATGTTGTTGGAGATGCACTCATCCAGGCAAGTGGGGTGCATTGCATCACACTCTTGACTTGTGATTTGTTGATGGTGGACAGGCTTTGGGGAGTCAGGAGGTGAGTTATTATTTCGGTGACAATGTTTTGTGAAAGGGAATGTTTACCAGCACCAATCCTCCTTCAGTCTGTACCAATCCTAAAACAATGACTCAACCCAGGCTAAAATCCACAATGATGATAACAAGAGGTAAAGTTGTTAATGACACATCAGTTATGACTCTTTTCTTCCTTTATTCATTCACAGAATGAGGGTGCCACTGGCTAGGCAGCATTTATTGCCCAGAGGGCAGTTAAGAGTTAACTGCATTGTTGTGGCTCTGGAGTCACATGTAGGCCAGACCAGGTAAGGACGGCAGTTTCCTTCTCTAAAGGACATTAGTAAAGCAGATGGGTTTTTTATCCCCTGACAATCAGCAATAGATTCATGATCATTGTTAGATTCTTAATTCCAGATATTTGTTGAATTCAAATTCCACCATCTGCTGTGGCGGGATTCAAACCCGGGTCCCCAGAATGATATCTGGGTCTCTGGATTAACAGACCAGCGATAATACCACTAGCCATTGCCTCCCCAATGTTAATGGGTTATATCATTGTCTCTGAATTACATTTCTTCAAATTCAAGAATTCCAGCAGCGCCTGAGTACAAAAACGAGTGTTAACAACGCAGTCTGATACTGAGGGTGCACTGCACTGTTCAAGGAGCTGTTTTTTTGGATGTGCTGTTAAACTTAGGTTCTACCTGCCTGCTTGGTTGGATGCAAATGGCCCCACGCCACTATTTTGAAGGGTGCAGAAAGTACTTCCAGTGTCCTGGCCAAGATTTATACCTCAATTAACATCACACAAAATAAAACAGAATACCTGCTGAATAGCACATTACTGCCTGTGGGAGATTGCCAAGTATAAATTCGTACTTGCGTTTCAAACAGTGAATATCCAACAAAAAAATACATTATTGGCTGTAAAATGCTTTGAGACAGACCGCTAGTCATGAACGATGTTGTGGAAATATAATTTCTTCTTGTTTCTGGAATTGAGGCAAGTAGATGGAATTAAAGAATATCCATGATCAAATTAAGTAGCAGATAATCAATGGGCTGAATGGCCTATTCCTGTTTCACTTTACACAGAAAGATAGCTTAGCAGCCATACAAAACCCTGGTTAGACCCCTCTTGGAGTACTGTGAGCAGATCTGGGAACCACACCTTAGGCCAAATAGCACTGAAGATGACACCTAAAAGGGCGACAAAATGTTTGCACAAAAACCAGTCAGCTCAGCGAACCAACCAGAAACTCCAACCACAACCTGACCTACTTATCTTTGTTAAAACATTCAACCACACCTTAAGAAGGGTATATTGGCCTTGGAGGGAGTACAATGTAGGTTTACAAGAATGATACCTGGACTTCAGGGATTAGGTTATGGGCAAAAATTATACAAATTAGGCTGTTTTCTCTAGAATGCAGAAGGTTAAGGGGTGACCTGATTGAAGTCTTCAAGATATTAATGGGAAAAGACAGGGTAGATAAAGATAAACTATTTCCACTGGTTGGGGATTCCAGAACTAAGGGGAGAAGCCTAGGAATTAGGGCCAGACCGTTCAGGAGAGATGTTAGGAAGCACTTCTTCACACAAAAGGTGATAGAGGTTTGGAACTCTCTTCCACAAATGGCAGTGGGTGCTGGCTCAGTTGTTAATTTTAAATCTGAGATCGATAAAATTTTTGTTCAGCAAAGGAATATGGGCCAAAGGCATGTATATGGAGTCAGGCCACCAATCAGCCATGATCTCACTGAAACGTGGTTCCAGCCTGAGGGGCTGAATGGCCTGTTGTTGGTCCTATGTTCATTGAACAGCATTAACGGACAGAACCAAACCCCAATGTCATGTCAGTGATGGAGGGGCCAGTAACCAACTGCTTACTTGCAAAGCCCAAAGAGCTACTGAAAAAAAGACAAGAGCATTTATCTGTCACTGTAACCGAGGGGTGAATTTTGAAATAAGGAAGAAGGGACAGCTGCATCTGTGCAAGAAGATAGTAGATTTGGTACAGTCAAGGTAATTGGAA
Source organism: Ginglymostoma cirratum (assembly GCA_024137785.1). NCBI lineage: Eukaryota > Metazoa > Chordata > Chondrichthyes > Orectolobiformes > Ginglymostomatidae > Ginglymostoma > Ginglymostoma cirratum. The sequence goes on from JAHRHZ010000018.1 coordinate 2,505,127, forward strand.
AAAAATTATTTTTCATATGTGGAAAACCTGGAAGAAATAATTTAATAAATTGGTGACATGGGGAAGAACCTGATCATGTGTCGACAGAGAAGTCACTCATCAGTATTGTTCACCTCGAGTTTCTAAGATCCCTGCACGGAACCAGCCATTTAAACTTTAAATCAACAAAAGTCCAGGCCGGTCAAGTGCTGTGGAACATGGCAGGTGGTGAATGCATCATTTGGGGCAGCCACCCATGTTCTTTCAAAATAAACCACATTTTTCCAACCACAGGCAAGTCTGAAGCTGAACGCCAGACTCCCTCTTTGCTTCTGGGAAATCCTGCTGCCTTTAATCCGGCCATCACTCATATGCAGACAGATAGACATTTGGGGCTTTATTTCAAAAACAGACTGGGCAAAGGAAGGAAGAAGACAAAAAAAAAATCAAACACAGGGGTAAGTTTTCACACCGCTTCTTTGCCGTTTTCCAGCCCATTAAGCCTATTTTATGATGCCTTTATCACAATCTCCTTCTCATATACTTTCTTTTGTTCATTTGTCTCAAAGTTATGTAGACCCCAATCAATCCCTGTTACAATATTCAATCCCAGATATTGTACAGTGGCCAAAACCTGTGTCATGTGCTGCACACGCAAGTTGCATCCAATCTCCAGAGCGATTAGTTTATCAGTAAATTTGTTAGTGAGAGAGGACCGAGAGATTTATGGTTGCACAATTGTCTTGCATAGTTCCGATCATAATGGGTTTTCCAGGGAGCTGTTGAAATTCCTGGAAAAGAAACCCACAATTTATACTCGCTGCAAGGCAGATGAACAGAAGTATGCTTTTCTCTCAAAATAAATTGAATTGGCAAAAGTTGCTGAGTGGTGGTTTGCAGCCCCATTCCCCGAGGATCAGTTTTGGAGCAAATTTCATCGACAAACTGGACTGGGTATGGGGAGCAACTTTTTCAGTTTTGCAGATGATGTGAAATATTGTGTAATGGTAGGTAACGAGGATAATTTCTATGAGATTTTCATGTATTCACTCATGAGATGTGGACGTTGCTGGCTGGGTCAGCATTTATTGCCAGTCCTTAGCTGTGCTTGAGAAGGTGGTGGTGAGCTGCCTTCTTGAACCGCTGCAGTCCATCAGCTGTAGGTAGAAGCTGAAATTAAAATTGAATAGTGGTAATTTCACTAACCTCATTATCTGAAGAATCAGACTAATACTCTGTTCAAATACTGGTGGCAAAATTTAACCTCAAACAATAAACTTGCAATGAATTCTGAATGCTGGGAATCTGAAACAAAAGCAGGAATTGCTGGAGGTAATCTAGCAGGTCTGGCAGCATCTGTGGAGAGAACATAGAGTTAATGCTTTGGTCCAGTGACCCTCCATCAGAACACATGAAATCTGAACTCTGCTTTCTCCAGTAATCTCTGTTTTCATAACTCGAATTTGTCTGGCTCACTAATACCACTTTGTGTGTGTTGGAGGGGTTGTGGTGATTAGGAGGGTGCGGGTTGTGTGGGGGAGCAGGAGAAATCAGCAATTCTTATCTTGTCAGGCCTATGTGTGGCTGCAGGTACACAATAAAATTCTCAAGTCTTACCTGCCTTTGGAAAAGAAATTAATTTATGGGCAATAAATCCCGGTATTCTTGGTATCACCACATCCTGTGAAAAAATGAAGGGCAAGCAACTGATATAAGGAAATTAGTTTTATTTATTATTCATTCATGGGATGAGGGTGTCACTGTTTAGGCAGCATTTATTGCCCATCCCTTAATTACCCAGAGAGCAGCTGAGAGTCAACCACATTGCTGTGGGTCTGGAGTCACATGTAGGCCAGACCAGGTAAGGATGGCAGTTTCCTTCCCTAAAGGACATTAGTGAACCAGATGGGTCTTTTTCCTAATAATCAGCAATGTCTTCATGGTCACCATTAGAATCTTAATTCTAGATATTTACTAAATTCAAATTCCACCATCTGCTGTGGCAGGGTTCAAACCCCTGTCTCCAGAACATTATCTGGGTCTCTAGATTAACAGTCCAGCGATAATACCACTAGGCCATCGCCTCGCCATTAGTGAAATGAACAGAAGAACAATGGGAAGAACTATAAAGCAATGCACACCGATTGGCCTGAGGAACACACATTATTTTAGAATAGCATGACTTTGAAACATCTCAATGAACAGAGGGACATTGGGCGGCAAGAAAAACATAAGTTGCTGGAAAAGATCAGCAGGACTGGCAGCATTTGTGACATTGAGGTGAATGTTTCTGTGACTAATTATGGAGGCAGTTCTAAAGGGGAGAGGACATCCCACTCAAGGGAGGTGCAGGTTTTCTTGTGCTCACAGCTCATTGGATGTTCACACGTGAGTGAAATAATGAATGTAATGGGGAGGAATTTCTAAATTCCGTAGAGGCCTTCTGAGGTCACATTTCTGAGTCAAGCAGTTCTTCTCTGTCTGCCACTCAGAAGCATCACTCAATCCCTGCTCATCATTCCCAACTACCCAGGACATGTCAGAAACCAGGAAACATAAGAACATAAGAACATAGGAACTAGGAGCAGGAGTAGGCTGTCCGGCCCTTCGAGCCTGCTCTGCCATTCAATAAGATCATGGCTGATCTTTTTGTGGACTCAGATCCACTTACCCGCGCTCTCACCATCTCCCTTAATTCCTTTATTGTTCAAAAAAAATTTACCTTAGCTTTAAAAACGTTTACTGAAGTAGTGTCAACTACTTCACGGGGTAAGGAATTCCATAGATTAACAACCCTCTGGGTGAAGAAGTTCCTTCTCAATTCAGTCCTAAATCTGCTCCCTCTAATCTTGAGGCTATGCCCTCCTGTCCTAGCTTCACCTGCCAGTGGAAACATCCTCTCTACTTCTATCTGATCTATTCCCTTCATAATTTTATATGTTTCTGTAAGATCCCCCCTCAATCTTCTGAATTCCAATGAATATAATCCCAATCTACTCAGTCTCTCCTCATAAGCCAACCCCCTCAACTACAGAATCAACCTAGTGAACCTCCTCTGCACCCCCTCCAGTGCCAGTACATCCTTTCTCAAGTAAGGAGACCAAAACTGCACACAGTACTCCAGGTGTGGCCTCACCAGCACCTTGTACAGCTGCAACATAACCTCTCTGCTTTTAAACTCAATCCCTTTAGCAATGAAGGACTAAATTCCATTTGCCTTCCTAATTACTTGTTGTATCTGCAGACCAACTTTCTGTGATTCATGCACAAGGACACCCAGGTCCCTCTGCATAGCAGCGTGCTGCAACTTTTTACCATTCAAGTAATAATCCTTTTTACTATTACTCCTACCAAAATGTACGGCTTCACATTTATTTATATTGTATTCCATCTGCCAGACCTTTGCCCACTCACTCAATGTATCCATGTTCCTCTGTAAGGTTTCACAGTCCTCTGCACACTTTACTCTGCCGCTCATCTTAATGTCATCTGCAAACTTTGATGCCCTACACGTGGTTCCCAACTCCAAATCATCTATATAAATTGTAAATAATTGCAGTCCCAATACCGATCCCTGAGGCACATGACTAGTCACTGATTGCCAGCCAGAATAGCACTCATTTATCCCCAGTCTTTGCTTCCTGTTAGTCAACCAATCCTCTATCCATGCTAATACTTTACCCCTAACGCCATGCATCCTTATCTTATGCAGCAGCCTCTTGTGCAGCACCTTGTCGATGACCTTTTGGAAATCTGGGTACACCACATCCACTGGGTCCCCATTGACCACCTCGCTCGTAATGTCTTCGTAGAATTCCAAAAGATTTGTCAAGCATGACCTGCCCTTCATGAACCCATGCTGCGTCTGCCCAACGGGACAATTTCTGTCAAGATGCCTTGCTATTTCTTCCTTGATAATAGACTCAAGCATCTTCCCCAATACAGAGGTTAAGCTAACCGGTCTATAATTCTCCATCTTTTGTCTACCTCCTTTTTTAAACAGTGGCGTCACAGTTGCTGTTTTCCAATCTGCTGGGACTGCCCCAGAATCCAGCGGAGTTTGGAAAATTACCGCCAGTGCACATGCTATTTCTCCTGCCATCTCTTTTAGTACCCTGGGATGCATTCCATCAGGGCTAGGAGACATATCCTTAGCTCCATTAGCTTGCCCAACACTACCTCTTCCATAATAATGATTATTTCCAGGTCCTCAAAAAAAACCAACAGTATTTCTACAGAGGTTCTCCTGAAGGCTGACTAACAGAGAAGGGAAGTTCTTCTCCCTTGGGAATGCAACAAAAGTCACCACCATTGATGAAGGCAGCCTGAACAGAGGAGGCTGGAACCCCTGGGCAACACAACAGGACCTGCCTCCAGTGTCACAAGGTATAAAAGATCAGCTTCACTTTGCCAGGATAGTCCCACTCTCTCCTCAATACTCCATGTCCAAATGACTGGGAGTTAGCATTGTGAGTTTGTCACTGTCACACATGAGATTGGGTACCAGGTATAAACATCAGGTGCCTCAAGTGCAGTCATAGTCTGTCACTTTCTGACGCCTATCTACATAGAACTTCATGTAATGCAGTTGTATTGGCTCCCACACATCTACCAGGGCTCACACATAAAACATAAAGGGAGCTACAATAGTCGGCATCTCATGCACTGTAGCCTTTCACCATAATTAGGAGAACATGTACTTTTCATAGCTTTCCACCAAAGGCTTGTATGGGACAAGACCGCAACATGTTATTTGTCTTCTAGCATGGAGCCTGTTTTGAGTTGAGCTCCGCTTTCCTGCCTTGGTCAGGTTTGCTGACATCGGTCAATGTGGCTTCATCACTTGTGCAGGCTTCTTAGCCCAGCCAGGCCTCATACCATACACTGGAAGTGTTTGTGTAAAACACGTTGGTTGCGAAAGGTTGAATAATTGAAGGGACCATAAAACCAGAAGAAATAGGAACAGGAGTAGGCCTTTTGGCCCCTCAAGCCTGCTCTGCTATTCAATAGGATCCTGGCTGATCCAACATTCCTCACGTCCACTTCCCTGCCCCTTTCCCTGTAATCCTTGATTCCCGGACTGATCAAGAATCTATCTATCTCAGTCTTAAATGTACACAAGGGATCTGCCCCCCACAGGTCTCTGTGGCAAGGAGTTCCAAAGACTCACAACCCTCTCAGAGAAGAAATTCTTCCTCATCTCAGTCTTAAATTGGTGTCCCTTTACTCTGAGACTATGGCATCTGGTCCTAGACTCTCCCATGAGGGGAAACATCCCCAGCATTTACCTTGTCAAGCCCTTTAAGAATTCTATATGGTTCAATAAAATTACCTCACATTCTTCTGAACTCCAGTGAGTGGAGACCCAACCTGCTTCGACTCTGTTCATAAAATGTTCCTTTCATACTAGGGCTATCCTAGTGGAGAGGCTTGAACTCACTGAAGCTTCGATGAAGAAGTCTACCTGACCAGGGACAGATTCAAATATAGAACTGGGGTTGCAAACACACATATCTCCTGTTTTGCCGAATAGGATTATGAACTTGAATTTAATTCCAGTCGGTTGGGGAGTTAATGAATATTCATGACCTTTGTTACCATGGGAAGGAAGGGGGATTTTCATGCCCTTTTGCATTGACCCGAAAAGACAGGCAAAGTCAAGATTTCTTGTATCATCCTAAAGATAAGGCATCTGCTACCTTGCAACATCCCCTCAGTGCTGCACTGGAGTGGTCTACAGCTGAATGAGCAGGATCTTGACGCATCTCTTACCCTATTTCTTACCCAGTGAGAGGTGTCTGTGTCCCATCAAAGAATCAAGATGATTCCTTACCAACACATACACAGCTTCAGCTGTCTCAGAGGGGTCAACTGGTTCCAGTTATCAGGAACATTCTCTTGGAATCTACTGGCACACAGAGAAGCTCTCACACATTGAAAGGTTAAATTATAAAATGAAAATAAATATTTCTGTGGAGGAGAGAAGGCAGGACTTCTCTATATGAGGCAGAGCGTGTTCTTCTCATCCTCAATGACACTAGGGAATCTAGAATGGAGGAGAATGTAGGAACAGTGATTCAATTTCCAGCAGATAGAGGGAAGGAACACATCAAACTAACTATGCCCATTATCTTAACATCATTCCTGCCTGATCCAAATGGGAAAGTGATTTCAAATAGTCAGGACTTCAAACAGCTTCATGTTAGATTTCCACTTTGTTAACCTGCGCACATAGAGGCTTTAGCTGATCAGCCTCATTACGTCATCAACTCCCAAAGCCTGTCCATCACCTACAAGGCACAAGGCAGGAGAGCGATGGAATACTCCCCACTTTCCTGAACATGTGTAGCTCCAACACTCAAGAAGCTCGAAACCATCCAGGATAAAGCAGCCTGCTTGGAGTGGCAGTGATTAATTGATGGATTGATTTATTGTCAAGTGTACCAAAATGCAGTGAAAAACTTTGTTTATGAGCGGTACAGGCAGATCATAGTAAGCAAAGGATGTACAGATCAAAAAGATTTAGACAGAGGCATACAGGTTGCAATGCACAGGATGCGCACTAGGCAAGATCAGTGTTAGCAAGGTCAGCGTTATTTGAGGCTAGACATTCCATTCATTAGTCTGATATTGTCCCGGAAGAAGCTGTTCCTGAACCTGCCGGTGTGTGTAACTTCTGCCTGATGGAAGACGTTGTGTGAGATCATTACGTTATATCGGTTGGCAAATTGTAGGGGATTGAGGCAGGTTGGGAGACTGGAACTGATGTGGAGTGGGATGGCCCTTTGATGATGTTGCTGACTCTCCACAGACGAAGCTTTGTAAATGGAGTCTGTGGCTGGAAGGTTGGCTTCTGTGATGGTCTGGGCTGTGCACACCATCTTCTGTAGTTTCTTACAGTCCTTGGCAGAGCAGCTGCCATACCTGGCTCTTATGTACCCAGACAGTTTGCTTTCAGTGGTGCATCTGTAGTAGTTGGTGAGGGACCTTATGGACATGGCCAAATTTCCTGAGCTGCCTGAGAAAGAAGAGGCATTGTTGTGCCTTCTTGACAGTTGCATCTACGTGGGAAGTCCAGGACAGATTGTCAGTTATCATCACTCTGAGGAACTTGATGTTCTTCACTCTCTTAACAGAGAATCTGTTGGTATAAACGGGCGTGTTCTCCTACTTTCTTTCTGAAGTCAATGAACAGTTCTTTAGTCTTGCTGACAGTGAGAGTGAAAGTTGTTTTCTTTGCACCATGTCACCAAGCCGTCTACCTCCCTTCTGTAGTTCAACGTATTGTTGTTAGATATCTGTCCCACTGCGATGGTGTCGAACTTGTAGATGGCATCTGTTTGGAATTTGCCAACAAAATCATATGTTACCATATACAGATCAAAAAGATTTAGACAGAGGCACACAGGTTGCAATGCACAGGATGTGCACTAGGCAAGCTAATGGTTAGCAAGGTCACATTTGAGGCTAGACATTCCATTCATTAGTCTGATAATGGCCGGGAAGAGAGTACAGTAGGGGGCTGAGGACACATCCTTGGGGGGGCTCCAGTGTTGAGTGTTACTGTGGAGGAGGTACAGTTACTGATCCTCACTGATTGCAGCCTATGGGTCAGAAAGCTGAGGGTCCAGTTGCAGAGGATGGAGCCGAGACCAAGGTCACGCAGTTTTGAGATCAGTCTGGAGGGGATAATGGTGTCAAAGGGGGAGCTGTTGCCAATGAGCAGGAGTCTGACATTGGTGTCCTTGATGTCCAGATGTTCCAGGGATGAGTGCAGGGCTGGGGGTATGGCATCCGCTGTAGCCCTGTTACATCAGATGGCAAATTCTAGGGGATCGAGGTGGGCTGCGAGACTGGAGAGGATGTGGGCCATGACCAGCTTCTCGAAGCACTTCATGATTATTGAGGTCAGAGCCACTGGGCAGCAGTTGTTAAGGCACACTGCATGTGCTTTCTTAAGGACGGGGATGATGATGGTCTTCTTGTAGCAGGTGGGGACTTCGAACTGTAGGAGGGAGAGGTTGAAGATGTCGGTGAATGCTTCCATCAGTTGGTCTGCACAGGGTTGACACAGAGTTTGCAAATGAGACAACCAGGCTATCATTCTGGGCACATGGGTTTAAATCTCTTCATGGCAGACAGTGAAATCTGAATTTAATAAAAAATCTGGAATTAAGAAACTAGTGATCGTGTTGATGATCATAAAAAAACCTAACAGGTCTACTAATGCCCTTCGGGGAAAGAAACCTGTCATCTGTGTCTAACCTAGCCTACATGTGACTCCAGTCCCACAGTAATATGGGTTGGCCTTTAAACTGATCTCTCGCGTCTGGACAATGTGATTGGGCAATAAATGCTGACCTTGCCAGAAACACTCACATCCCATGAATACTTAATAAAGATCCACGAACATTCACTCCCTCTGTCACCAATGCTCAGTAGTCGCAGTGTGTACTATCTACAAGATAGAGTGCAGAAATTCACCAAAGATCCTTAGACAGCACCTTCCAAACCGACAATCACTTCCATCTGGAAGGAAAAGTGCAGCGGATACATGGGAACAGCGCCCCCTGCAACTTCCCCTCCAACTCACTCACCATCCTGACTTGGAAATACATTGCTTTTCCTTCACTGTCACTGGGTCAAAATCCTGAATCTCTCTCCCAAACAACATTGTGCATCTAACTGCGACACATGGACTGTAGTAGGTTAAGGAAGCAGCTCACCGCCACCTTCTCAAGGGCAACTGGGGATGGTCTTTAAATAAGTCCAGCTTCTGGTGTCCATATCCCATGAATAAATAAATAAAAACAATTAATGAAGGCCAATGATGTGTGTTTTTATGCAATTTTCTTGTTGACCTCCAGTTTCTTGGAGATGCTGAGAGGGCTTGGGAATGACACGTTATGTCCCTGACCATGGGTTTACCACAGTAGCCCCTCACCCACCCACCCAATTCACCCTCAAACACAATTCTCCCCAACAGCCAGGTTGGTGGCTTAACTATTGAATTGATTTCAAAATATGTGAGAGGGTGTCCTCAGCTTGATGCACCCTCCATTTTACTTACCTTCCTTCAAAGCATGATGCCCTGTTCAAAGTGGAAGGCTTCTGAAGGGCCATCAAGATTTGAGACATATGAATGAAGCTTGGGCAGAACAGTGGCTCAGTGGTTAGCATTGCTGCCTCACAGCGCCAGAGATTCAGGGTCAATCCCACCCTCGGGCAACTGTCTGTGTGGAGTTTGCACATTCTCCCTGTGCCTGTGTGGGCTTCCTCTGGATGCTCCGGTTTCCTCCCACAGTGCAAACATGTGCAGGTTAGGTGGACTGGCCCTGCTAAATTGCCCACAGTGTCCAGGAATTCGCATGCTAGATGGGTTAGCCATGGGAAATGCTGGGTTACAGGTAGGAGGGTGTGAATCTTTCCGGAGGGTCGGTTTGGGCTCGTTGGGACGAATGGCCTGTTTTCACATTGTAGGGATTCTACGATTCTCTGTGAAAGCAGCAGGCCAAATGAAAGGGAAAATTCTGAAGAATTTCTTGTTTAATACACTTGGGAAGCTAGCGTTTAACAAATGAGTTATAAACAGGTGACCTTGAAAATCTCTGGACAAGAGACGAACACTTGTGGACCAAAAGTGCCAGTAGATTGTCCTGTTATATAATGGCGCATGCTGGTAGCCAATGGACCAATGACAAAAACATAGCTGGCAAATAGTTCGAAAGGTTCTGAAACCAAAGGTTGTAAAAACAGACTTATTTCAAATGAGAAGTCCAGAGGTAGCAAAATCTCCTAGTCCCAGTTCATTTATCTTGGCTCCAGCTTGACATTTAATTTATATCAAAGCTACCTGAAAGCCAGCTGAAGACTGGTTCAAAATAAATATTGTGTGAAATACCTCTGCACCAAAAAAGAAATCAAGCATAGAGAAGGGAATGGCAGGAAAGAGCAGTCAGCTGGGTGCAAAAACGATACGGGTCAGTGAGCTCAAAGTCAGTACGGTCCCCCTCAAAAAATAAAGTAAAAAACTGTTTCTACAATGAAAGCCAAAGGAACTTCTGGCACACGTTTTTCTGGCCTGTTTGTAGGAAGGAGAGAGAGAGAGAGAGGGAAGACAGGCTCTGGCTTATGTGTGTTTGTGAATCTGCAAACACAAGATTTTTATGTCAGGACACAAATCGGTTCTTGTATCTTGGGTTTTGCACTTTGGGTCCTGAGGTACAATACATCACCAAGCTAGTCTTGCCAGTGGCACCGCAAAATACCACACACACTTTAGTACTGACCCAGGAGTGTCGGAGGCTGAGGGGAGGCCTGACAGAGATTTGTAAGATCTTGAGGGACATGGATAGGGTGAGTAGCCAAGGTCTTTTTTGCCAGGGTAGGGGAGCCCAAAACTAGAGGGCATGGGGGATTAAGGTGAGAGGGGAAAGATTTAAAAGGGACCTAAGGGGTAACTTTTTCATACAGAGGGTGGTGCGTATATGGAATGAGCTGTCAGAGGAAGTGATAGAGGCAGCTACAATTATATTTAAAAGGCATCCAGGGTATATGAACAGGAAGGGTTTTTTTTAAATTCATTAACGGGATGTGGGAAGCATTGACTAGGCAGCATTTATTGCCCATCCCTAATTGCCCAGAGGGTAGCTGAGAGTCAACCACACTGCTGTTTTTCTGGAGTCACATGTAGGACAGACCAGGTAAGGATGGCAGTTTCCTTCCCTAAAGGGCATTAGTGAACCAGATGGGTTTTTCCCCAACAATGAGCAGTGGATTCACAGTCATCATCAGGCTCTTAATTCCAGATAGTTTATTGAGTTCAAATTCCACCACCTGCCGTGGCAGCATTAGAGCCCAAGCCTCCAGGACACTACATGAGTTTCTGGATTAACAGTACAGTGATAATACAAAAGGCCATCTCTTCTCCTTTTAAGGCTTAGAGGGATATGAACCAAATGCTGGCAAATGGGACTAGATTCATTTGGGATATCTGGTCAGCATGGATGAGTTGGAGTGAAGGGTCTGTTTCCATGCTGTTTCGCTCCATGACTATGATTAATACTTCCTTGTAAACATTGGACATTAGTATCAGGCAGTGATGTGATATCTTTGATAGGATATTGTGTAGCTTTTGCCACCATTTCCTGTGTGAAATTCACTTGCGCTTGGAATGGGGGTGATATTGGCAAGGCCAATATTAGTTACAGAAACAAAGTTGCTGGAAAAGCTCAGCAGGTCCGGCAGCATCTGTGAAGGAAAAAAGCAGAGTTCACCTGAAATGTTAACTGTTTTTTCCTTCACAGATGCTGCCAGGCCAGGTGAGCTTTTCCAGCAACTTTTTTTTGTTCCTGATTTATAGCATCCGCAGTTCTTTCAGTTTTTATTTAGCCAATATTTGTTACCCATCTCCAGTGAGGTCAATGTCACCCCTTCAGGGATTTGTTCTTTCGTGACAATTGCAAATAAATAAATGCCTTGTTACATCCTCTCAGGTGACGTTAAGGACCAGCTACATACCTGTGCGGTATTTTTTACTTACTCATGAGACATGGATATCGTTGGCTGGCCAGCATGGATAGAACATTCGTCAAAGTAGACTAGTCAATAAGGCCAGATGTACTTCCCAGAAGGTCATTGGGGAACCTGGTGGCTGCTTGTAATCAATTCATAACAATCTCACCTCTGAGACAGAAGTACATGTGGTCAGAGTCCTACTTAAGAGACTTGACCACCAAGTCTAGGTTGACTCTCCAAGAAAGTACTGATGGAGTTCTGCCCTATGATTGATTTTGAATTTCTGATGAAACTTTAAAATGTGACCATATCTGCCCTGCCAGTTGGAAACAATATACCCCATGGGATTGCTTTTGAGCAGGGGCTTGGTTAGCTCATCTGGCTGGATAGCTGGTTTACAACTGACTGTGATGCCAACAGCATGTGTTCACTTCCTGTACGGGCTGAGGTTACCAGAAAGAACCCTCCTTGCCAATCTTTTCCCTGTGCCTGAGTTGTAGTGATCGTCAAATTAAATCATACCCGGTCATTTCTCACTAATGCCCTATGACCCAGGGGAATCTGGCAACTTTATCTTTACTTTAAAGAAGGCCAGGGATTGATTTCCTGGAGTAATATTTATCCCAACATCATTGAAACAAAAAACTTGAGGGTTACATTTGCTGTTTGGGGGCCCTGTGCACTACCTTCTGTGCTTTAAATTTTAACAGTGAGTACATTCAAAGTAGGTCATTGATTCCAGAGTGATTTTGGACAGCCCTGAGAGGCGCTACAGAAATGCATATTTGGGCTTCTTAAGTCATAGTCACCTTTTCACAACAGTTCAATTTCTAAAAAAAGGTCTAGGCCCGAAATGTCAGCCTTCCTGTTCCTCTGATGCTGCTTGGCCTACTGTGTTCATCCAGCTCTACACCTTGTTATCTCAACACCAATTGTGGTTCTTTTCTGCTTCTAACCCACAGTTTGTTTAGTTTGATAAAATAAATTAGAGAAACTTTTTACACTGACAGAAGACACGCATCTGAGGGAAAGAGAAGGTTTACAAAACAGATTATTAGTACAAGAAAACCAGCATTTAAATAGCTCAATAACTGTACTCAAGGCTCTGGAGTGGGAGGAAACACTCAATCTTCTGATTAAAACATGACCATGTTATCAATGGGGTCACAATGCACACTGGCTTGGAATGCTTTGCCTGAAATGGTAGTGGAAGAATTTTAGATAGAAACGTTCAAAAGAAAATTGGGATAAGCACTTGAAGCGGAGAAAATTGTAGATAAGTGGATAAGGAACAGAGGGATGGCACCAATTGGAGTTTTCCTTGAGGCACATGAGGCAACCCTTTTCTTCCATCGTAATCTGTCAAGAGAAGGAAGTTTGCCTTTGATCAGGGTGATATATCGTCTTAACATTTAGCAGATGTGTGGTATTGCACAGTTGATCATAATTATCAGTCTGTAACTACACAAGGCACCAGAGAGACCACATCTGAAGCACTATGCACTGTTTTGGTCCCCTTATTTGAAAAGGGATATAATCGTGTTTGACACCATTCAGAAAATGCTCACTCGGTTCATTCCTAGAATGAAAGGCTTATCTTATGAAGAAAGGTGGAACGGATTGGATACGTACCCACTGAAATCTAGAAGAATGAGAGTCCATCTTATTTAAACGTGTCAGATCCTGAAAGGAACGTATAGGGGAGATAGCGGCAAGACTTTTCCTCTTTGGGGGGAGATGAGAACTAGGGAAACAGTTTAGCAAAATGTGACCTCCCTTTTGAGAAGAGAAATCTCCGTTTTCCTTCAAGGGGTCATTAGTCTATGGAATTCTCACCCTCAGCAAACACCGGAGACTGGGTCTTTGAATTTATTCATTGTAGAGTTTGATAGATTTTCAATAACAAGGGGGTCAGCAGGGAAAAGATGAGAAAATGAAGTTGAGACCATAGGGGCAGCCGTGATCTTATTGAATGGTAGAGCAGGCTTGAAGATATGAATCTTCTGCTCCTGTGTTCGATATTAGTATCCCTTGTCTCAGGGTTACTTCAGTTACAAATGGGCATAAAGGCTATTAATCTGATTTAAAACTGCCTCGTTGTAGGACCTGCAGATTTGGCTCCTAACATTTGACCACTCTGGTTCAGCTCCCTGACTGTTTTAGGGTTTGATTCACTCTGCAAGGCTCTGGAGGAATATTGGAGTATTCAAGGACTCGTTACAATGCAGGTCAATAAAGAAGACTCATGAAGACATAGGATATATGAGATCCCCTGAACCCAGACTGCCAAAGTGTGGGCCCTAATTAGGCTGAAACAAGAAGCAGAAGAAAACATAACATATTTTTAAAACAAAATATATCCAGAAGTTCTGTCATTCAAAACCAAATGGATTTTTCCATCTACAAATCACTTGTGGCAATTTTCACTGATTAACTGTCACCGGTAAATTTACATTTCCAATTCGGTTTCTCGATATTTTTTATTTTATAGATAGAAGACTGCTTACAGAACAACTGAATGTCTCTTTCTCCACCATCAAATCACTTGGGGCATTTTTTTTACCAATAAACCGCCCCCAGTAAATCACCCAAGTTTCCCAGCTGATGAATTTACTTGCAAAGCCATTAAGGGAAATGCAGACGCCACGGGTGAGGGAGAGATCGGTAGGAAGGGAGAGGGCTAATCAGATCAGACAAAGTCAAATGGAAAACAAGAACCACAGGCCCAGCAGTAAGAATATGGAAAAAGTGTTATTGAAAGTTAGAACTTGCCCTTAACGTTTTCTTGATCATACACCTTACTTCAGTCTCTTCATCATCGATCATTTTTAAGACAGGTTGAGGATAAAGTTTTAATTAGTCATTAACAATTTAAACTAAAATTGTGCACAGATTTTAGAAGATATCTTTGGTTTTCAGAGGCTTTCACTGGGCAGCCCAAGTTGAAAGTGCAAACTTTAGGGAAGTTGAGGAATGTAATTATTTTTATTCACATGTAGGACATGGGCACTGTTGGCCGGTTCAGTGTTAATTGCCCGACCCTAGCTATCTTTGAGAAGCTGGTGGTGAACTGTCTTCTTGAACTGCTGCAGTCCACATGCTGTAGGTAGACCTACAATGTTATTAGTGAGTGCCTTCCAGGATTCTGACCTATTGCCGCTGAGCGATGGAGAGGCCTTGTGGCATTGTTGCTAGACTATTAATTCAGAAACTCAGCTGGCGTGCTGAGGACCCTGGTTTGAGTTCTGCTGTGGTAGAAGCTTGTCTTTGAATTCAGCAATGGTCTGGAATTACAAATGTGCAAAATAAGCATCCTTAGTTCTGGTTTTCATTGAGAGAGGTCAGGTTCTGTTAATTCATTCGATGCAAACAGAAATAAAAGCAAAATCCTAAAGGAGTATCATACTGGACTTGAAACATTAACTCTGTTTCTTTCTCTCTACAGATACTTCTGGATCTGTAGAGTTTCTGCAATGTTCTCTGTGTTTGTTTCACGCTGTGCAGCTTTAAGGTGGGGAAAGAGGAATTATTACATGTTTCATATGGAGAGAACGTGTGCTATTGACAAAAGAACTGGTGTATTTTATTTGCTGACTGTTATTTCTCCTCACAGTGTGAGTCAGCTCAGAAATACCATCTACTCTTTAAATATCCCTGGTTTTATTCTGTTTTTATAAATGTCAATGTTACTTCAGGTTAATGGTTAGTGCTGAGCACTTCAAAGAACTTTCAATAAAGTTCTCCCACAAATTTACTTCAGACACATGTTAAATTTATCAAAACCATTCAAAGGCTGGTTGCTTTCAGCTCAGCAGTGTTGGGCGAGCAGAGGAAATTTACCTAAAAACCAAGAGAATTCTCTTCAAATCATGCATGGGTTCCCAAGCATGTGCCAGGAGAAGCCAGAAGCATCTTGGCTCAATGTTCCATTTCCACTGTGGACAGTGCATCATATAGTGTAGGGCTTTGTCAGTACCGCACTCATTTGTAGACTTAAATCTGAGAGTGGTTCTCGAGAAACAGTTACAGCTTTTGCTCCTGACACCTTGCAACATCTGCTTAGGGATTTTCATCTCTCTTTTTCTTATTTTAGGCATTGAGTGATGTGCTCTGAACTTCCTGTACCTTCTGTTTTCATTTTAGGTTTCCAACGTTGACGTATTGGACAGCCAATATCTAATTGCAACAACTTTGTTTCTGTAAATTGCTTAGCGTAGCGAAAAAGTTATGTTATTTCAGCTGAACCTCCACAATACCCCTTGGATAATCCCAATGCATGCATTCCTGATAAAAGGAATTCCCTTGTTGATCCTGAGGGATTTTTATTGCTGCACGTTCATCTTTTCCATAATGTTTTTCTATACATGTAAGGAGCTATATGCCTGTCTGTGAGCACTTTGCATTGATATCTATGATTAACGCAGATGTAGAAACAAAAATTTTGGAGATTCTTAGCAAAACACAATGCTGAAAAGTTGTGATCATCTTATGTCATATGAATAATCCACCATGATCTTCTCCCAAGGTCTTTCGCATCACAGACACCTGTCTTGATCCAACGTGATTCAGATCAAGTCAGGAAATGACTGAAGGCACTGGATGGGACAAAGTCAATAATTCCTGCAAAAGCTAGCAGTGGCACCGAAGACCTGTGTTCCAGAGCTGGCTGTGTTCCTTACCC
Organism: Ginglymostoma cirratum; assembly: GCA_024137785.1. Classification (NCBI taxonomy): domain Eukaryota; kingdom Metazoa; phylum Chordata; class Chondrichthyes; order Orectolobiformes; family Ginglymostomatidae; genus Ginglymostoma; species Ginglymostoma cirratum. Next base: position 2,521,304 of record JAHRHZ010000018.1, read on the forward strand.
GACCCAACTGTTCCAACACAGCTACAACATTGATATCTACCTGACAATCGCCTTGTTTGTCTTGTTTGCAAACAGGCAGGACAAATCCAACATGGCCACTATCTGTCTCATCAGTCTAATGAACAAAGTGGTAGACGATGGAAACAACAGTGTTATAAGCTGGTTCATCTAGCAACAGATTACCCACCGATGTTCAGTTTAGACGATTCAGCTCCTGATCTTATAGCTTTGGATCAAACATTCAGAAAAGATGTGGAGTCAAGGTGAGGCGAGAGCGACTGTCTTTCACAATGAAGCAACATTTGAGGCATCAAGGACCCCTAGAAAAAGTGAAGTCGATAGCAATGAGGTGTGGAGCTGGATGAACACAGCAGGCCAAGCAGCACCAGAGGAGCAGGAAAGCTGACGTTTCGGGCCTAGACCCTTCTTCAGAAATCAACAATGAGGAAAAAAGACTTTCCATTGGTTGGAGTCATATTTGGCACAAAGAGGAGATGGTGGCGTTGTGGTAATGTCACAAGTAAGCCAGAAGCTCAGGTTAGTGCTTTTTGGACATTGATTCAAGGCAGTTAATGGAATTTAATCTTGTTTAAGTTTGGAATTAGCATGGGTGGCTACAAAACTATCATTGGTTGTCAAAAACAAGCACCTAGTGCATTAAGGGTTAAAATTGTATCAGAGATAAAAGGTACTGCAGATGCTGGAGAATCCGAGATAACAAGGTGTGGCGGGGAAACCAAGCGGAGGCTTGGGGACCGCTTTGCAGAACACCTGCGCTCAGTTCGCAACAAACAACTGCACCTCCCAGTCGCAAACCATTTCAACTCCCCCTCCCATTCCTCAGACGACATGTCCATCCTGGGCCTCCTGCAATGCCACAGTGATGCCACCCGAAGGCTGCAGGAACAGCAAATCATATTCAGCCTGGGAACCCTGCAGCCCAATGGCATCAATGTGGACTTCACAAGCTTCAAAATCTCCCCTCCCCCAACCGCATCCCAAAACCAGCCCAGCTCATCTCCACCTCCCTAACCCGTCCTTCCTCTCACCTATCCCCTCCTCCCACCTCAAGCCACACCCCCGTCTCCTATCTACTGACATCATCCCGCCCCCTTGACCTGTCCGTCCTCTCTGGACTGACCTATCTCCTCCCAACCGCCCCACCTACACTCACCTTTACCGGCTCCATCCCCGCCTCCTTGACTTGTCTGCCTCCTCTCCACCTATCCTCTCCTCTATCCATCTTCTGTCTGCCTCCCCCTCTCTCCCTATTTATTTCAGAACCCTCTTCCCCTCCCCCATTTCTGATGATGGGTCTAGGCCCGAAACGTCAAGCTTTCCTGCTCCTATGATGCTGCTTGGCCTGCTGTGTTCATCCAGCCCCACACCTTGCTACCTAGTGCATTAAGATTCTTTAGGGAAGGAAATCTGCCATCCTTACTTGGTCTATACATGTAACTTCAGATATACATCAACACGGTTCATTTCTAACTGCCGTGCAAAATGGCCTAAGCAGAGCGCTCAGCTCAAGGGCTTTTGAAGATGGGCAACAAATGTTGGCCATGCCCACATCCTGTGACAAGAATAAAGAAAATCAAAGGAAGATTGTGTGGTTATTGAAGAAGAGCGATTTAATCCAATGTATCATTGTGGGAGTTGCTTGGGCACAAAACATCTTCAGCTGTGTGATGAATGAACCTCCATCCATCATAAGATTAGAAGGACTGATGTTCATTGATGACTGCACAATGTTCATGACTCCGCAGCTATGAAACAGTCCATGTACAAAGGCAGCAAGATCCTGACCACATTGGAACTTGGCAAATGGCAAGGCTGTGACCACCTCCAACAAATGAGAACTTGGCCTTTTCCCATAACATTAACATTCCTAAACTTCCTAGCATCAAAACCAAGGGAAAAACTGGTGCTCAAAGGGAGAAGAGATAGTAGTACGAGAGAGTTGCAAGGTCTAGGCCTGAGACATCAGCTTTCCTGCTCCTCTGATGCTTGCTAGGCTTGCTGTGTTCATCCAGCCCTACATCTTGTTATCTCAAAGGGAGAAACTATCTTTTTCGTTCCAAAATGTTGTGCCCAATAACCACAAAGGTGTTGTCAAAAAGACTACTCCAGTGTTAGGCGTATAAGTTCAAACGACTTCTCCCTGCAGAGAATCTAGTTATACACATGGCAACTGTGACATGTGTGAAGTAGTGGCGTAAACGTGATGTCTTTCAGTTAGTGTGATGACACCATGGCTTTTAAGAGTTTTTTTTAATCCTGGTTTCTCTTAGAAAGAGATGGGGGACAGGTACTGAACAGTTTATGAGAAGATAAACAACTTGTGAGGCCTTGAAGGTTTTTTTTAAACTAGGAACAATAAAGGCAGCCTGAGTGGGTGTGGCCAGCTCTCACAGATCAGGATTTCTAGTTTTTTTAGTTTTTTAGCTTTGAGATTCAGCAGCAGCTGCTGTTTGAGTCTCAATGGGTTTGGAAGCTGCAGCAAATATCTTCTGGCTGCTACTGTCTCTGAGTTTTCATTCGATTATTTTTCCTCTGTCTCTGCTGCTGGATTACATGTGATAAAATCTGTTTCTGACTTCGGAGACAATAAGAACTGCAGGTGCTTGAGTCTGAGTCAATATATTGTGGAGCCAGAGGAACACAACGGGTCAGACAGCATCAGAAGAGCAGGAAAGTCAATGTTTCTGGCCTAGACTTGCTCCTCTGATGCTGCCTGATCTGCTGTGTTCCTCCAGCTCCACACTGTATTGACTTTTCTTTCTAATCTTTTATGGGATGTGGGCATCACTGGCTGGCTAACATTTCTTGCCCATCCCTAGTTGCCCTTGAAAAGCTGGTGATGAGTTGCCTTCTTGAACTGCTGCAGTCCACCTGCCGTAGGTTGACCCACAATGCTATTAGAGAAGAAAGTCCAGGAAATTTGAAGATTTTGTCCCAGGGACGGTGAAGGAATGGTGATATATTTCCAAGTCATGTGAGAGGCTTGGAGGGGAACTTCGAGGTGGTGGTGTTCCCATATGTCTGATGCCCTTGTCCTTCTTGATGGAAGTGGTCATGGGTGTGGAAGGTGCTATCTGAGGATCTTTGGTGAATGTCTGCAGTGCGTCTTGTAAATGGTACACACTGCTGTGACTGAGCATGGGTTGTGGAGGGAGAGAATGTTTGTGGATATAGTGCCAATTAAGCAGGCTGTTTTGTCCTGGATGGTGTCAAACTTCTTGAGCGTTGTTGGGGCTGCACTCATCCAGGCAAGTGGGGAGTATTCCATCACACTCCTGACTTGTGCCTTGTCGATGGTGGACAGGCTTTGAGGAGTCAGGAGGTGAATTACTCACTGCAGTATTCCTAGCTTCTGACCTGCTCTTGTAGCCACTGTGTTTATGTGGTGAGTCCAGCTCAGTTTCTGGTCAATGATAGCCCCCAGGATGTTGATAGTGGGGGATTCAGTGATGGCAACACCACTGAATGTCAATAGGTGGTGGTTAGATTGTCTCTTATTGGTGTTGGTCACAGCCTGGCATTTGTGTGGTGTAAATGTTACTTGCCACTTGTATTGTCCAGATCTTGTTGCATTTGAACATGGACTGTTTCAATATCTGAGGAGTCACGAAAGGTGCTGAACATTGTGCAATCATCAGCGGACATTCTCACTTCTGACCTTATGATGGAGGGAAGGCCATTGATGAGGCAGATGAAGATCGGTGGGCCAAGGACACTACCCTGAGGAACTCCTGCAGAGATGTCCTGGAGCTGAGGTGGCTGATCTCCAACAACCTCGACCACCTTCCTATGTGTCAGGTATGACTCCAACCACCGGAAAGTTTGTCCCTGATGCCCATTGATTCCAATTTTGCTAGGGTTCCTTGATGCCACACTCAGTTGAATGTAGCCTTGATATCAAGGGCTGGCACTCTCATCTCGCCTTTGGAATTTAGCTCTTTTGTCCATGTTTGAACCAAGGCTGTAATGAGGTCAGGAGCTGAGTGGCCCTGGCAGAACTCAAAACTGGGCGTCACTGAGCAGGTTATTGCTGAGCAGGTCCTGCTTGATAGCACTGTTGATGGCACCTTCCATCACTTTACTGACGATTGAGAGGAGACTTATGGGGCGGTAATTGGCCAGGTTGGATTTTTCCTGCTTTATAGGTACAGGATATACTTGGGCAATTTTCCACATTGTCGATTTCATACCGGTGTTTCAACTGTACTGGAAAAGCTTGGCTAGGGGAGCAGCAAGTTCTGGAGCACATGTCTTCAGTACTATTGCTGGAATGTTGTCAGGGCCAGGAGCCTTTGCAGTATCCAGTGTCTCCAACTGTTTCTTGATATCACATGGAGTGAATCAAATTGGCTGAAGACTGGTATCTGTAATGCTGGGACCACTGGACGAGGCCGAGATGGATCACCCTCTCGGCTCTTCTGGCTGAAGATTGCTGCGAATGTTTCAGCCTCATCTTTTGCACTGATGTACTGTGGTCTTCCGTCATTGAGGATGGGGGTATTTGTGGAGCCTCCTCCTCCAGTGAGTTGTTTAATTATCCACCACCATTCACGACTGGATGTGGCAGGACTTCAGAACTTAGATCTGATCCATTGCTTGTGGGATCGCTTTGCTCTGTCTATCATTTACTGCTTTTGCTGTTTGGCATGCAAGTTTGGTGTGACTGTTTCTGACTTCACCTGTTTGTCAATGGTGTGTTTATGGGATGTTACTATATTGAACAGTTAATTAGTAATAGGTACTGTATCCATTATTCTGTTAAGTTTCCCAATAGAGTTGAGTTATTCTAAGTTCTTCTTTCTTGTGTTGTTTTTTACCTATAATGTTTGCATAAATTATGTTTTTCTTCATGCCTAGTAGATTGACCAGTCGCATTTCATTGCAAACGCAGCACTTTATATTTGTCTTTAAAACAAGAAAAAGTTAGGGTCTAGCCTACTTTCTTAAAAGTATTTTGAGGAAATCTGTTCTGGTCCATAGCAGCTAGCAAACCAACACAGGCTAATGTTCTTGATGGGGGCATGGGTTTGAAATCACAATGGCACATCATGAAAATTAAATTCTGGACGGAAAGTTAATGCAATGGTAACCATTATTGTAAAAGTCATCTGATTCATTGAAACCTTTCTGGGATATGAAACTGACTTTGGTGCAACTCCAAAACAGTGATAAAGTGATGCCCACATCCCATGAAAGAATAAAAAAAAATGCAACTATAGACAAACTTCCAAATGTAATCTTTAAGATACCCTTTGGGACTAAACCGATACATACTGGTGAGAGATAAAAGGTACTGCAGATGCTGGCGAATCTGAGATAACAAGGTGTGGAGCTGGATGAACACAGCAGGTCAAACAGCATCATAGGAGCAGGAAAGCTTGACGTTTCGGGCCTGGACCCTTCATCAGAAATGGGAGAGGGGAAGAGGGTTCTGAAACAAATAGGGAGAGAGGGGGAGGTGGATAGAAGATGGATAGAGGAGAGGATAGGTGGAGAGGAGGCAGACAAGTCGAAGAGGCGGGGATGGAGCCAGTAAAGGTGAGTGTAGGTGGGGGGGTAGGGAGGAGATAGGTCAGTCCAGGGAGGACAGACAGGTCAAGGGGGCGGGATGAGGTTAGTAGATAGGAGATGGGTCGTGGGGCTTGAGATGGGAGGAGAGGATAGGTGAGAGGAAGAACAGGTTAGGGAGGCAACGACGAGCTGGGCTGGTTTTGGGATGTGGTTGGGGGAGGGGAGATTTTGAAGCTTGTGAAATCTACATTGATACTATTGGGCTGCAGGGTTCCCAGGCTGAATATGATTTGCTGTTCCTGCAGCCTTCGGGTGGCATCACTGTGGCATTGCAGGAGGCCCAGGATGGACATGTCATCTGAGGAATGGGAGGCGGAGTTGAAATGGTTCGCGACTGGGAGATGCAGTTGTTTGCTGCGAACTGAGCGCAGGTGTTCTGCAAAGCGGTCCCCAAGCCGCCGCTTGGTTTCCTCGATGTAGAGGAAGCCACAATGGGTACAGCGGATGCAGTATACCACATTGGCAGATGTGCAGGTGAACATTTGCTTGATGTGGAAAGTCTTCTTGGGGCCTGGGATTGGGGTGAGGGAGGAGGTGTGGGGGCAGGTGTAGCACTTCCTGTGGTTACAGGGAAAAGTGCCGGGTGTGGTGGGGCTGGAGGGGAGTGTGGAGCGGACAAGGGAGTCGCGGAGGGAGTGGTCCCTCCGGAAGGCAGATAAGGGTGGGGAGGGAAAAATGTCTTTGGTGGTGGGGTCTGATTGCAGATAGCGGAAGTGTCGGAGGATGATGCGTTGGAACCAGAGGTTGGTGGGGTGGTAAGTGAGGACAAGGGGGATTTTTTTTGGTTATTATTGCGGGGACGTGGCGTGAGATCTGTCCAGAAATGTACCAGGAACGAGCAATTTCATGTATATATTGGGTGATTGTCCCAAACGCGACAAAGCTTGCATCAGGAATAACAAGTTAACGATACATATTAGAGAATAATTAGAGAAAACCTCATCAGATTGCCACAGAGTCATAGAGTCATATAGCATGGAAATGTGCCTTTTGGCCCAAGTAGTCCATCCTGAATAGGTTTCCTAAATCAACTAGTCCCATTTGCCTGTGTGCAGCCTTTATCCATCAAAACTTTTCCTATCCATGTACCTATCCAAATGTCTTTGAAATGTTGTAACTCTACCCACTTCTGCCAGTTCCTCCGGTAGCTCATTCTGTATACGCACTTTGGTGTGTGTGAAAAAGTTACTCCTTAGGTCCCTTTTAAATCTTATCCCTCTCACCCTAAACCTATGCCCCTCTAGTTTTGGACTCCCATACCCTGGGGAAAAGGTCTTGGCTATTCACCTTATCTAAACACCTCATGATTTTAGAAACATCTCTAAAGTTACTCCTCAGCCCTATATCTCCAGGGGAAAAAAATCCCAGCCTATCCAGTGTCTCCTGATAATTCAAGCCCTCCAGTCATAGTAACGTTGTTTAAATCTTTTTTTTGCACCCTTTCCAGTTTAATAACTTCCTGCCTCTGGCAAGGTGAACAGAATTGAATGCAATATTCCAAATGTGGCCTTACCAATTGTCGTAAATCTGTAACATGTTATAGCTCCTGTAACTCCTGTATTCCATACTCTGACTGATGAAGGCAAACATGCTAAATGCTTTCTTCACCACCCTGTTCATCTATGACACCACTTTCAAGGAACTATGTACCTGAACCCCAAGATCTCTCTCTTCAACAACACTTCCCAGGGCCCTACCATTAACTGCATAGGTCCTGCCCTGGTTTGCCTTAACAAAATGCAACACCTCATATTTATCTGAATTAAACTCCAACTGCCATTCCTCAGCCCACTGGTCCAGTTGATCAAGATCCTATTGTACTGTTAGGTAACCTTCTTCACTGTCCACTATTCCACCAATTTTGATGCCATCCACAAACTTACTTGCCATGATCCTACATTCTGACCAAAACTGTTCATATAAATGTTGAGCAACAGCGGGCCCAGCGCCAATCCTTGTGGCACACCACTAGTTACAGGCCTCCAGTCTGAACAACAACCCTGCAGCACCACCCTCTGTCTCCTACCGTCAAGTCAATTTTGTATCCAGTTGACTACCTCCGTCTGGATCCCATGTGATCCAAACTCAATAATCAGTCTACCATGTGGAGTATTATTGAAGGTCTTGCTAAAGTTCATGTAGACAACACCTACTGCTCTGCTTTCATCTATCTTCTTGCTCACCTCTTCAAAAAACTCAATCAAATTCCTGAGACATGATTTCACAAGCACAAAGCCATGCTGACTATCCAGGACCAGATTTGCCTCTCCAAATGCATGTAGATCTTATCTGTCAGAATCTCCTCCAACAACTTACCCACCATTGACATTAGGCTCACGGGTCTATAGTTACCTACCTTTTCTTTGCAGCCTTCCTTAAATAATGGTACGACACTAGCCATCCTCCAGTCTTCCAGCGCATCATCCATGGCTGTTGATACAAATATCTCCACTAGGAGAGCAGCAATTTCTTCCTTAGCTTCTCACAGTCTCCTGGGATACACTAGATCAGGTTCTCTAGTTTTACCTACCTTTATGAGTTTTACGACTTCTCTTGTAATGTAGTCTCTTTTCAAGACATCACTATTTATTCCCCCAAATTCTGTAGCTTCCATGTCTTTTCCCATTGTAAACGCTGATGCAAAATATTCATGTAGGATCTCATCTATCTTGTGTGGTTACACACATAGATGGCCCCGTTGAATTTTAAGGGACACAATTCTCTCTCTGGTTACTCTTGTGTCCTTAATATACTTGTAGAATTTCTTAGGATTCTCCTTTACTTTATCTGCCAAAATTATTTTATATCCTTGTTTTACCCTCCTGGTTCCCTCTTAAGTGTACTGTTATGTTCCCTACACTCCTCAAGGGATTTACAAGGTACCAGTTGTCTACACCTCACATATGCCTCCTTCTTTTTCATGACCATTGCCTCAATATTCCTAGTTATCCAGTGTTCCCTACTCCTGCCAGACTTGCCCTCCACACTAAACAGGAGTATGGTGACCTTGAACTCCTGTTGTCTGCTCTTGTAAGGCTCCCACTTTCAGTCGTCCCCTTACCTGTGAACAGCCTCCTCCAATAAACTTTTGAAAGTTCCTGTCTCATACCATCAAAATTGGCCTCACACCAGTTTAGTACTTTAACTTACGAACCAGACCAATCCTTTTCCAATGAAGCACACTCCCCGCTGTCAGCTATTATTAGTTCCCATTAACAGCTATTCGTGCTCCCAGACTGACCTTTATCCAGTCTTGATCTGCCCAGCTGTTTTTCTCTCTCTTTGGGCTCTATCTCCACCTATCATTTACTACTAACCCCAAGTCCCTGTACTCCCCCACCCGTCTTCTACATAAACACCAACGTTTTTCTAGTTACCATCAGTTCTGAACAAGGGTCACTGCACCTGAAACTTTCTTTGCTTTGACTCTGCAAATGCTGCCAGACCTGCTGATTTTCTCTAGCAATTCTGTTCTTGGCTCTGATTTCCGGCATCTGCAGTTCTTTCAGTTTTTTTTTGTTTAGGTTAGAATTCGTGCCACAACCTCATTTAGATCACACCTGGAGGTTTTGTTTTCAATTTGTCCCTGAGATATGAGCTGCAAGGAGTTTGGAAATAAATGCGTGCATTGAAATGCCCCATGAAGCATTATTTGGCCATGGGTATTTTGCTGGCGGTAGATCAGGCTTCTTCCTCCTATAGTATGGAAAAGCCACACCCTGAATGCATCATCTCCCCCTCGCCCCCAAAAGGGGTGGATAATTTATCAGTGTATCCATGAGGTCCTGCACATAAATGCAAACAGATAGTCCTGCTATTTCCAGTTTGCTCTCAGGATTCTTCTTCTACCTTTCCTTATTGCCTGACTCAGTTTCTTTACTGCTGTCCAATAACTCCATGGCTCTTTCCACAGATGCCATTGAGTGCATCCAAGATTTTCCCTTTTTATTTCAGATGTCCAGCCTCTGCAGTATTTTGCTGTGTGTCCACACACTTGTCTCCAGCAAACTCTCATAGAATCCCCACATTGTGGAACCAGGCCGTTTGGCCCATCAGATCCACACCAACCCTCCGATAAGCATCCCACCCAGACCTAACCCTCTCACCCTATCCTTGTAACCCTCCATTTTCTATGGCTAACCCACCCAGCCTGCACATCCCAGGACACTACGGGCAATTTAGCATGGCCAATCCACCCTAGCTTACACATCTTTGCTCTGTTGGAGGAAACCAGAGACCCAGAGGAAACACACACAGACACACAGACCTGAGGGTGAAATCGAACCTGGTGTCCCTGCAGCTGTGAGGCAGCAATGCTAACCACTGAGCCACTATATCGCGCCCGCTCAGTACAGAGCTGAAATAAAAGCCTAATCTGAAAACCAACTGCCTTCAAAATCATAGTTGAGTGCACAGTGGAAAGATTAGAAAAAGCCATCTGGCATTGGAAATGAGTTACAAAGACACTGTAGCAGGTGAATTCCCACAATGTGTGTCATTTGACCTACTGGTAACTAGAATACGAACTAGATTAAGGTGAACAGTAAAGAAATCTAGTCATTAAATAGGTAAAATGGCTAGCTTGGATTCTTGGTTATTATCTAGCAAACACAATTTTACAGATGAATGTAACAACAAATGTAAGCCATTAACCTCTTGAGCTGTTCTACCAGACAAGTCATGGATAATTCATTTATTAGCCTTGAATCCTTAAGCATTGCCTAATCAAAATCTACCAACCTCAATTTTGAAGTTTTCAGTTGGTTGAATTGAATCTTGCAAAAGAGAATTGTCATGATTGTAACCATGGCCAGGTGGATCTCATTGGCTGTGAGATCCTTGATTGGGGTTGTTACCCTAGCTGTCAGATATCAAATCAAAAATCACACAACATCAGATCATAGTCCAACAGGCTTATTTGAACACAGTAGCTTTTTGAGCATTGCTCCTACATCTCTCTTTTTCTCTCTCTATGGGGTGAATTTGCATTTGCTGATCTGTATTTACAGATACATTCTAGTTTGTTCAAAAAGCACACAATTTGTAGACAGTTAATGTGGCAGTTTATACATTCCCACTTTAGAGATTAATAGGCCTGACTCCAAGTTAATATGTAACCAGATTCTAAACAAGGCCTCTCACCTAAAATGCATTGTCTGAGCTGAGATGTCACCTCTTGTAAAGACACTGACAAAACATTTAGTTATCTCGGGGCAGTGGCTTGAAAGACACTCAGGGATATGCATTTTAATGAACTGAAGCCTGCATCAGAGATAGTAGGAACTGCAGATGCTGGAGAATCTGAGATTTCATTTCTGAAGAAGGATCTAGGCCCGAAATGTCAGCCCATTTCTGAAGAAGGGTCTGGGCCGGAACGTCAGCTTTCCTGCTCCTCTGATGCTGCTTGGCCTGTTGTGTTCATCCAGCTCTACACCTTGTTATCTCTGAAGCCTGCATCTCCTTTCCAACTGATTAAGGATTTAACAGGAGGAAGTCAACCAGCCATTTAGGTTTATTCAATACATTCACATCGGTTGTATGATCCTTTGATCTTTTACTTATAAATTCTGTGTCTTGATATCTCCTCTCTCACTACTTCTGAGGATTGAGCAAACTCCGAAAGCTAGTGTATTCAAAAAGACCTGTTGGACTATAACCTGGAGTTGTGTGATTTTTGACCTTGTCCAACCCAGTCCAATAGAAGCACCTCCACATGATGGCAGATATAAACAGACGATTCAGAAGGTTTCCTCTGTCTAGAGATTGTTTCAGCTAGCTGGTCAGAGCCTATATACTATGCACATGTAAATAAAAGGTGACTTGGTGATGGGTTACTGGCCCCTGTGCAGTGATTTCATGAGTCAAAGCTGAGATGAACAAATTTTCAGTCAGGTAGGGAATCAAGGATTATGGGGAAAAGGCAGGAAAGTGCAGTTAAGGATTAGACAGATCAGACACGATCTTTTTTAATGGCAAAGCAGATTCAATGAACTGAATAGCCGGTTTCTGCCCCATGTCTTATTGTCTAAAGTTCCAGATTCTCACCATCTTTCATGGGAAGACAGCTTCTTAGCATCATTTTTGATTGGCCTGTTCTAATTTTAAGGTCTGGTGTCACCTTCTTTTGAATGTTCCAGGCCCAGTGGATGACAATATTTCAATCTGCCCAAATAAATTAACTCCATATGTGCAAATCAGGTGTTTGACATTGTTATCAGCTGAGCTCCAATAAACTGTTAAATATGAGTTAAATACTTGGTGACCCCAGGAAATGATGACCACTTGTCTGCAACATTCTCATCCTCTTCAGATCCTCAACGCAAGATATCGAATGGAGAAACATGCCAAGCTCTGCTTTCAGACATTCTGTAACACGTACTTCTGCCATCTACCTTTCATTTATCACTTCGACTATTTCATTGTGTTGTTTGCTGTTTAGTAATGCTAGGGTTAGGGGATAGGGCAGGAAAGTGAATGTGAAGAAAGTCAGATCAGCATGACTCTATTGAATGATGGAACAGGTTCAAGGGGCCGAATGGCCTACTATTTCTCCTATTTCCTATGGTCTTTACAGTCCTGTGACGGCCCTGCATTAAAAGAACCATATAAATGCAATTTGTTAGATATAGCCTGTTTAGTAACAGGACAGATGTTCATTTGACTTGTTTGCCTTTCTTGCATTCTCCTGGCATGCCCGTGAGAATTAAGAACATCTGGAAGCAGCGAAAGCCTAAGTAAAGTAGTAGTTTCGACACAGCTGAGACTGGAGCTGTTCAGTAAACCACAAGTGCCACTTCCTTGATGGGCCCACGCATTCAAAATTTCAGGCTTTGGTCACGCTAGTTTACAATGCCATAGAGATTTGAGAAATGCTATCTGTTCTGTTTGACGCCTTGCACATTTAAAACCCAGCATGATGGGCAAAGGTGTGCTTAAGCCTCACTGGTTGCCTTCTTTCTCAGTGGATTGGAAGGAGAGATATCCCAGCCTGCTTTCTGATCCCTTCCTTGGCCTGCAGTGACATCATCAGAGATGTACAAATCAGTCACCTGCGAGACCAACTGGCTTTCAGCCACAAAATGCACACAATTCTCAGAACAGGGAGAAATTTAACATGGCTGGGGACAAGGGGAACGGATGAAATCAAATTTCGACTGCAAAAAGAAGTCCTCACTATCCTCACAGAATTACTCAATTATTATAGCACAGAGGAAGCCATTCGGTCCATTATGCCGGTGCCAGTCCCATTTCCTAATGTGAGTCTCCAGCCTTTTCTCCATATACCTACACACCATGAATGTCCAAATACTCAGCCAATGCCCCTCTTGAATGCCTCAACTGAACCCACCTCCACAATATTTCCAGATAGTGTATTCCATAGCCTCATTTCTCAATGTGTGAAAAAGTTTGTCTCACATTGCTCTTGCTCCTTTTGCATGTTGCTTTAAATCTATGCCGTCTCATTAAATTTTTCTTTTACTGGCAGGAACAGCTTCTCCTTATCTAGTCTATCCAGCATGCCATGATTTAAAAAAAACCTTGTCACATCTCGTCTCAGCCTTCTTCTACCCAAGGAAAAGAATCTCAGCTTCTTTAATCTATCCTCATAACTAAAGTTTCTCATTCCTGGAACCAGTCTTGTAAATCTTGGAACAAAAACAATGTTGCTGGAAAAGGACAGCAGGTCTGGGAGCATCTGTGAAGGAGAAAATGGAGTTAACGTTTTGGGTCCGGTGACCCTTCCTCAGAACTTGTAAATCTTTTCTACTCTCTCTCCAATGCATTCACATCTTTCTGAATGTACACGATGCTCCAATTGAGGTCTAACAAGAGTCTTGTGGAAGATTAACATCATCTCTTGTACCCTATGCCCCTATTATTTTGTTTTATTCACTTGCGGGACTTGTCTTCCCTTGTTGCCCTCAGTGGTGGTCAGCAGCCTTCTTGAACCATTTCAGTCCATGTGCTGTGGGTTGACCCACAATGCCCTTAGAGAAGGAATTCCAGGATTTTGACCCAGTGCCAGTAAGGGAACGGCAATATATTTCCAAGTCAAGTTGTTGAGTGGCTTGGAAGCGAACTTGGAGGTGGTAGCATTCCTAAGTATGTCTTGCTCTTGTCTTTTTAGATGGAAGCGGTTATGGGTTTTGAAGGAGTTATTTGAGGATTTTTGGTGAATTTCTGCAGAGCATCTTGTAGCTGGTACACACTGCTGCGACTGGGCGTCGGTGGGTGGAAGGAGTGGGATGTTTGTGGATGCGGGGCCAATCAAGCCGGCTGCTTTGTCCTGGATGGTGTCGAACTTCTTGAGTGTTGTTGGGGCTGCCCCCATCCAGGGCAACTGGGGAGTATTCCATCACACTCCTGACTTGTGCCTTGTAGATGGTGGTCAGGCTTTGAAGAGTCAGGAGGTAAGTTACTCCCTGCAGGATTCCTAGCCTCTGACCTGCTTTGGTAGCCATTGTGTTTATATGCAGATTTCAGTTGAGTTTCTGGTCAATGGCAACCCCCACGATGTTGGCAGTACAAAATTCAGTGTTGGCAACACTATTAAACGTCACGTAATAGTGATTAGATTGTTCTTTATTCAAAATGATAATTGCCTGGCATTTGTGTGGGGTGAATGTCGCTCGCCACTTGTCAGCCCAAGTCTGGATATTGTCCAGATTTTGTTGCATTTGAACATGAACTGCTTCAGTATCTGAGGAGTCACGGATGGTGCTGAACATTGTGCAATCATCAGCGAACATCCCCACTTCTGACCTTATGATGGAGGGAAGGTCATTGATGAAGCAGCTGAAGATGGTTGGGCCAAAGACACTACCCTGCAGAGATGTCCTGGAGCTGAGATGACTGACCTTCAACAACCACGACCATCTTTCTATGTGCCAGGTATGACTCCAACCACAGGAGTGTTTGCCCCTGATATCCATTGATTCCAGTTTGGCTAGGGCCCCTTGATGTCCCACTTTGTCCAATGTGGCCTTGATACTAGGGCTGTGACTCCCACCTTGCCTCTGAATTCAGCTCTTTTGTCCATGTTTGAACCAAGGCTGTAATGAGATCAGGAGCTGAGTGGTCCTGGCAGAACCCAAACTGGCCGTCACTGAGCAGGTTATTGCTGAGCAGGTGCTGCTTGATAGCACTGTTACTGACACCTTACGTCACTTTACTGATGATTGAGAGGAGACTGGTGGGGTTGTAATTGGCCAGGCTGGATTTGTCCTGCTTTTTGTGTACAGGATATATTTGGGCAATTATCCACATTGTCGGGTAGACACCAGTGTTGTAACTGTACTGGAACAGCTTGGCGAAGGGAGCAGCACGTCCTGGAGCACAAGTCTTCAGTACTATTGCCAGACTGCTGTCAGGGTTCATTAGACTTTGCAGTATCCAGTGCCTCAAACAATCACTTGATATCGCGTGGGGTGAATCAAATTGGCCGAAGACTGGTATCTGCAATACTGGTGATCACTGGAGGAGGCTGAGATGGATCATCCACTCGGCACTTTAGGTTGAAGACTGTTGCGAATGTTTCAGTCTCATCTTTTGCACTGATGTTGAAGAAGGGGATACTTGTGTATCCTCCTCCTCCAGTGAGTTGTTTAATTATCCACCACTATTTCATAACTGGATGTGGCAGGACTGCAGAGTTTAGTTTGTTGTGAGATTGCTTAGTTCTGTCTATCCCTTACTGCTTATGGTTTCGGGCATGCAAGTAGTCCTGTTTGGTGGCTTCACCAGGTTGATATCTCATCCTCAGGTATGCCTGGTGCCGCTCCTGCCATGTCCTCCTGCACTCTTCGTTGAATCAGGGTTGATTCCCTGGCTTGATGGTAAAGGTTGAGTGGGGTATAATCTGGGCCACGAGGTTACAGATTGTGCTGGAGTACAATTCTGCTGCTGTTGATGGCTCACAGTGCCTCATGGATGCCCCAGTCTTGAGTTGCTAGATCTGTGTGAAGTCTGCCCCTTTTAGCACGGTGATAGTGCCACACAACATGCTGGAGGTTGTTCTCAATGTGAAGGCAGGACTTGCTCTCCTCAAGGACTGTGCGATGGTCACTCTTACTGATACTGTCCTGGACAGATGCATCTGCAGCCGGAAGATTGGTAAGGATGAGGTCAAGTACATTTTTCCCTCTTGTTGGTTCCCTCACCACCTGCTGCAGACCCAGTCGAGTAGCTATATCCTTTAGGACCCGACCAGCCCGATCAGTGGTACTGCTGTGGAGCAACCTTTGGTGGTGGACATTGAAATCCCCCACCCAGAATACATTTTGCGCCCTTACTTCTAAGAATTGCTCAACATGGGAGGAGTATAGATGCATCAGGTGAAGGAGGATGGTAAATGGTAATTAGCAGGAGGTTTCTTTGTCCCTGTTTAACCTGAAGCCACGAGACGTCATAAGGACTGGAGTCAATATCAAAGACTCCCAGGTCAATTTCCAACCTTGTTTGTATGTCATTGTGTTGCCACCTCTGGCTGGGTGTGTCCTGTTGGTAGGACAGTGTACATCCAGGAATGGAGATGGTGTTGTCTGGTATATTGTCCGTCAGTTAAGATTGAGTGAGCATGACTAGATACTTTTATCGAATTCACATTCCACCATCTGCCTTGACCGGACTTGAATCCAGGTCCCTGAAACTTTAGTCAAACTTCTGGATTTATTGTCTAACGATAATACCACTCGGCCATCACCTCCCCATTAAAGCCAGGAATGCTCTCTGCTTCATAAGCTGCTCTCGCCACCTGTCCTGCCCCCTGCAATGATCTGTGCTCATACACTCAGGTTCCTCTGTACCTGCCCAGTCCATCAACTAATCAATGTCCATTTGGAGTTCTACAACTGACTCCTGCACACTAAGCTCCTGATCTGTCAGGCCTTCCTGTAAAGATTAAGGTTTTTCACTGGTTCTCTGACAATAATCTGGACACTTCAACGAGGTTACACCTCTGACTCAACATAAAGCATGGACAAAATTTTTGTGTAGTGTCCAGTAGTGCAAAAATAATCTTCGAAGCATGAGATTTTTTAAAAAACTTAGCTTCGGTTTTAGACTTAATACATTTGTATGTATTTTTCTACAATATATGTACTTCAATCCTGGCTCATTTCACCACCTGTCGCATTTCCTCTCCCGCTATCTATTGGTTGAGGAGGAATCAAATGTATGTCAGTGGGTAAAAGTCCTAGGGTGGGGGTGTTCAAAACTAGAGGTCATATTTTTAAGGTGGAAGGATATAAAAGGGACATGAAGGGCAAAATTTTCACACAGAGGGTGGTTTGTGTGGAGTATGAACTGCCAGAGGAAGTGATGGATGCAGATACAGTTACAAGCTTTAAAAGCCATTTGGACAGGTACATGAATAGCAAAGATTTGCAGGGATATGAGGCCAATGTGGGCAAATGGGACTAGTTTAGTTTGGGGAACTTGGTCAGCATGGATTGGTTGGACTGAAGGGTCTGTTTCTGTGCTGTATGATTCTATGACTCTAAAATAGTGTAGATGCTGGAAATTTGAAACTAACGCAGAGAATGAAGAAACTCAGTAGGTCTGGCAACATCTGAGGAGAGAGAAAAACAGACATTTCAAGTCCAGTTTGACTCTTCTTTAGTTCTAGAGGAACCACTGAAGAAGATTCTTATTGGGTTTGAAACATTAACTCGGTTTTTGTCTCCACAGATGCTACCTGGCCTGCTGAGTTTCTCCAGCATTCTCTGTGTCCATATAAGTGGAGGTTAGGTTTAGGTCAATGATGAAGTCTCAAGTCATTAACACAGAGCTTTCCCCCTTAAGCTTCTCTTTCTGTGTAAAGGAACAAGGAAGGAACTCGCATTTATGTTGCACCTGTAAATCCAGCTGAAGAGAAAAGATTCCTCTGCAGCATCCTGACTGGGATTTATTCATCAACTAACATCACTGAGATAATTATTTGAACATTACTATTTATTGGAGCTTGCTGTGCATAATTTGGCTCTCTTTTTTATTCTGACAGTACATTAGTAACTGCACTTAAAATGCTTTCAATTGGCTGTAAGTGCTTTGGGGCATCTTTTAATTCAATGTAACTGGCAGAGAGGATCAAATTTAAGGATCTCTTTGGTCATTACTTAGACTGCCTAAGAATGGGTAAAGTGAGGCAATGGAGAGAAATGAACCAATTTGTAGACATAAATAGAAATTGTGCGTGATCATCTGCTTATCTGGTGAAAAAGTTATTCAACTTATAGATAGAACACCTGGCAGCTCCAACTCCAAATATCTTGCATTATTTATGTTATTGCTTTTCCCTCAGATGGATAAATCACAAAAAGAGAAGATGGAAAGAGTCATCACATAAATACGGAAACCATTTTTTTCCCAATTCTAGTTTCCAGCCATAACACTGAAAGTTAATATTCATTTTTAAGATGTTTCCAGCACGCTTTGTCTTTTATTGACGTTTCGGGCCTAAACCCTTCATCAGAAAT
>JAHRHZ010000018.1:2539771-2567213 GCA_024137785.1 Ginglymostoma cirratum
GTTATCTCGGATTCTCCAGCATCTGCAGTACCTTTTATCTTTGTCTTTTATTCCTGTTTTTGTATGTAAAAATGTACTATACCGGAAGGGCTTTCTGACATAGTCATTTCAAAACATCCAGAATCTATGAACCCTTCGGAGGAGTGGGAACTGATAGGAGAAAATGAAACTGGGCCCTAACTTGCTGAGTCTTTGTCCCTCCAAACTGTTACTTCTTTCACAGGAAAGGACAGGGTAGGTAAAGATAAGCTATTTCCAATAATGGGAGGATTCTAGAACTAGGGCATTGTCTGGGAAGTAGGACTAGTCCATTTAGGAAGTAATTCTACACACAAAGAATGGTAGAGGCTTGGAACTCCCTTCCCCAAACTGCAGTGGTTGCTGGATCAATTGTCAATTTTGAATCTGAGATAGGTATAGTTTTACAAAGCAAAATATTAAGGGATAGGGGCCAAAGGCAGGTGTGTGGAGTTAGGTCACAGATCAGACATGATCCCACTAAATGGCAAAACAGACTGGAAGGGCCGAATGGCCTGCTCCTGTTCATTTGTTCCTGGCTTTGTTCCAATATATTTGCACTGACAGATTACATATGTCATTTTTACATGTAAAGAATTGCTGTACGTGAATCTTAATATCTTAAAACTTCATTGAATATTTTCGAAATCTCGCTCTCTTATGGACGAAACTTTCTGGGTTGGCAAGGCTCCCTAAACCTCTCATAGATGTCAAGGACATGTCTCCAAAAGAAACAAGATATTCTTAAACCGGAAAGGAGTGATTTCATAACCCACCCATGAGCCAACAGAGTGGAGGTTAAACTAGATGTCCCAGCAACAAAATGAATTTATTAGCTCCTGAAAGAATTAGGAAAGACAAACTTGGATAAATGATACTTGATAATGGACCATTAAATAACTGATATCAGCCCCAAAAATATGGTATTCAGATGATCTCGAGAGGGAAAAATTACTTTGGATGGAAAACAGTTTGTCAAGTTGGACCTATGCTGGATCCAGCGTAATATCTTTTCTTAGTTCAAGAAGTGTTTGGATGGAGGGCAACTTTTCAACATTATCTGCATTGCTTAAGTCTAAACCTTAGGCTAGTCCAAGAAGACTGAGCATAGTGAAAACAGCCACATCCAAATACAGGGATCAGCTTCATCCATCTGTTTATCTGATCCCAGATCTGTAAACCATTCTGGGGAGATTATCACCACCAGCCATAGAGATGAGTACCACATTACTTCCTTCTTCCATTCATTCCAACTATCCTAGTGGTATTATCACTACACTGTTAATCCAGAGACTTACATTACATCCTGGGGATCCAGGTTCAAATCCTGCCACAGCAGATGGTAGAATTTGAATTCAACAAAAACCTGGAATTAAGAGTCTAATGATGACTGTGAATCTGTTTTACATTATTGGGGAAAAACCCATCTGGTTCACTAATTTCCTTTAAGGAAGGAAACTGCCAAACTTACTTCATCTGGCTAACATCCAACTCTAGATTCATAGCAATGTGGTTGACTCTTAACTGGAGACAAAAAACCTGCAGATGCTGGAATCTAAGGTAGACGAACAGGAGGCTGGAAAAACACAGCAAGCCAAGTGGTATCTGGAGAAGGAGAAGTCAATGTTTCAGGTATTACCCTTCTTCAAGACTGGATGTTGAGGTAGGGAGAGCTGCAGATAAGTTGCGGGGAGGGTAGTAGAATGGTAGTGATAGGTGGACACTGCTAATAGGTATGACCTGTTTGGTCAATGGGAGGGATGAATCTGGTTGATAGCTGGAATAGGAAGGAGGAGGTGGGCCTGGAAAGGGGGCCAGGAGATACAGGATGGGAGGGTCCTGCAAAACTCCATCTTGTTTCCCCAATTCCTCCATCTCCATTGCATCTGGTCTGACAAGGAGACGTTCTACTCCCAAACATCCCCGATGTCCTCCTATTTCAAACAACATTCTTTTCCCCCGCCTCTGTCATCCATATAGCCCTCCACAGCACCTCCTCCATCCCCAGCCCCTCAGCTTTAACCTCTCACAAACATAAAGGTAGCATCCCCTTTGCCCTCACTTTTTACCCCACCAGCCTTCGCTTCCAACGTATCATTCTCAAACACTTCCGCCAACTCCAATTAGACCACGCCACCCAGAGCATCTTCCACTCCCCACCCCTCTCTGCCTTCCACAAGGACCATTCCCTTTGCCACTCCTTAATTTGTGCCACACTCTGCACCAACCATTCCAACACCACCGCCACCACCCACACCCCGTACCTTCCCCTATAACTGTAAAAGATGCAACACCTGGCCACACACCATTTCCCTCACCTCTATCCAGGGCCCTAAGCAGTCCTTCCAGGTGAGACAGAGTCTCACCTACATCTCCTCTAACCTAGTCTATTGCATCCGGTGCTCCCGATGTGGTCTTCTCTACATTGGTGAGACCAAATGTTGACTAAATGACCATTTTGCCAAACATCTTCGACTGGCCCATAACAGTCAGTCTGACCTCCTGGTCACTGTCCATTTCAACTCCCCCTCCGACATGTCCATCCTTGGCCTCCTCCAGTGTCGCAGTGAATCAGAACGCAAATTTGAGGAACAACACCTTATCTTCTGCCTGGGCACCCTATAGCCCTGAGGATTTAAAACTGAGTTCTCCAATTTTAAATAACCTTCCCACCCATCCCCTGGCTCCCTTTCAAGCCCCACCTCCTCTTCCATTCCACCTACCGACCGGATTCATCCCACCCATCGACCAACCAGGTTGTACCGACTACCAATGTCCACCTATCACCACCATTCCCGCCTCCACCCCTTCCCCCGCAACCTTTATCTGCAGCTCCCCCTATCCCCACATCCAGCCCTGAAGAAGGGTAGTAACCTCCAGATGCTGCCTGACTTGTTGTGTTTTTCCACCCTCCTATTTGTTTACCTTGACTCTTATCTGCCCTCTGGGCAGTCAGGGATGGGCAATAAATGGTAATGGCTAGCCAGCGACGCCATCATTCCTTGAATGAATAAAAAGAAAAAGACCCTTAGCAATGTGGTTGACTCTTAAGACTGCCTTCTAGAATGGGCAATAAAAGCTGCCTGCCCAGTGATGCCCTCATCCCATGAAAGAATTAAAAACAAACTTGATTATATATCATTTCTGTCTTTTTAGATAATATATCATAACCAAACTATTATTTCTTAAAACAATGCTTTAAAACTATGTATAACTTCAAATACTTTTTTGGATAACCTGTGACTCCTGTTCTTACACTCAAGAGCAAAGGATCTCAAGTGAGACTGTATCAGAGATAAAGGTACTGCAGATGCTGGAGAATCCGAGATAACAAGGCGTGGGGCTGGATGAACACAGCAGGTCAAGCAGCATCATAGGAGCAGGAAAGCTTGACGTTTCGGGCCTAGACCCTTCATCAGAAATGAGGGAGGGGAAGAGGGTCCTGAAATAAATAGGGAGAGAGAGGGAGGCGGATAGAAGATGGATAGAGGAGAGGATCGGTGGAGAGGAGGCAGACAAGTCGAAGAGGCAGGGATGGATTATGAGAGAGTTGCAGTGGGAGAGAGATTCCCTGAGGTTTGTCCGGAGGGAGGAGGGTAACATCTTCAGGGTAGGCATCCTTAGAAGAGGCTTCGCAGTGGAGCGGACAAGGGAGTCACGGAGAGAGTGGTCCCTCCGGAAAGCAGACAAGGATGAGAGAACCCTCTTCCCCTCCTCCATTTCTGATGAAGGGTCTAGGCCCGAAATGTCAAGCTTTCCTGCTCCTATGATGCTGCTTGGCCTGCTGTGTTCATCCAGCTCCACCCCTTGTAATCAAGTGAGACTGTAATCCTTTAGCTTACTCCATGCCATGGGTTCAAAACACACTCAGAGACTTGAGCACAAATTGCAGAGTAGACTGTCTGCGAGTTACGTATCAAGGACCCTAAAGGTGGACGTCAAATCTCCCCTGCTGTATTTGACAGAGAACAGCACGGTTCTACAGCACCCTGACCAATATGTGTAAAGATAGGGATTAAGGAGAATCCATGAGTCCCTGAGAAAAATCGTTTTGAGGGAAACTCTTCCAGAAGGAAGGAACTAGAGTACCTTAGAGTAAAGATGTCCTCATGTTGATCAGCATGTATTTAAAATTAATACTTTTTAAAGGATTATTTTAAGGTCTGGCCTCAGCTTATCCAAGCATTGAAACTCATACTAATGATAAGCTCCTCTCACCAAGCTAACTGAAACAAGGTTTGGTGGTCAGTGTTTTTAAGGAGTTGTTTGCAGGACTTTGCTGTCAACAAATTGCTGCATTTCCTTGCATTACAGCAGTGTTGACACTTCATAAATATTTACTCAGAGGTTTTGGATATCCCAAGGTTTGGAAGGTGCCGTAGGAAAGGCAAGCATTTATTTCTGAAATAGTAGGAACTGCATCATCCTCTGACACTTCCGCCATCTGCAATCCGACCCCACCACCAAAGACATTTTTCCATCCCCACCCTTATCTGCTTTCCGGAGGGACCACTCTCTCAGTGACTCCTTTGTCTGCTCCACACTCCCCTCCAGCCCCACCATACCCGGCACTTTTCCCTGCAACCGCAGGAAGTGCTACACCTGCCCCCACACCTCCTTCCGCAGCCCCATCCCAGGCCCCAAGAAGACTTTCCACATCAAGCAGATGTTCACCTGCACATCTGCCAATGTGGTATACTGCATCCGCTGTACCCGTTGTGGCCTCCTCTACATCGGGGAAACCAAGCGGAGGCTTGGGGACCGCTTTGCAGAACACCTACGCGTGGTTCGCACTAAACAACTGCACCTCCCAGTCGCGAACCATTTCAACTCCCCCTCCCATTCCTCAGATGACATGTCCATCCTGGGCTTCCTGCAGTGCCACAACGATGCCACCCGAAGGCTGCAGGAACAGCACCTCATATACTGCCTGGGAACCCTGCAGCCCAATGGCATCAATGTGGATTTCACAAGCTTCAAAATCTCAATTCCCCCTACCGCATCCCAAAACCAGCCCAGCTTGTCCCCGCCTCCCTAACCTGTCCTTCCTCCCACCTATCCCCTCCTCCCACCTCAAGCCCCACCCCCATCTCCTATCTACTAACCTCATCCCGCCCCCTTGACCTGTCCGTCCTCCCTGGACTGACCTATCTCCTCCCTACCTCCCCACCTACACTCACCTTTACTGGCTCCATCCCCGCCTCTTCGACTTGTCTGCCTCCTCTCCACCGATCCTCTCCTCTATCCATCTTCTATCCGCCTCCCCCTCTCTCCCTATTTATTTCAGAACCCTCTTCCCCTCCCCCATTTCTGATGACGGGTCTAGGCCCGAAACGTCAAGCTTTCCTGCTCCTATGGTGCTGCCTGGCCTGCTGTGTTCATCCAGCCCCACACCTTGTTATCTCATTTATTTCTGAAATTGGCTTTCCTTTTAAAGAATACTTCTCAAGTATTTCCTGAGGGATTCCATGTAATTACAGCAATTTGTAACTCTTAAATTGTGAAACATATCTGAAGTCATTTAAAGGTCAGTACATTTTTTAAACTTTCAGATTCTAAGGTCACTGGTATATGTGTGTGTGTGTGTGTGTGTGTGTGAGAGTGTGTGTGAGAGTGTGTGTGTGTGTGCGTGTGTGTGTGTGTGTGCGTGTGTGTGTGTGTGTGCGTCTG
Organism: Ginglymostoma cirratum; assembly: GCA_024137785.1. Classification (NCBI taxonomy): domain Eukaryota; kingdom Metazoa; phylum Chordata; class Chondrichthyes; order Orectolobiformes; family Ginglymostomatidae; genus Ginglymostoma; species Ginglymostoma cirratum. Next base: position 2,545,460 of record JAHRHZ010000018.1, read on the forward strand.
TGCGTGTCTGTGTGTCTGTGCGTGTGTGTCTGTGTGTCTGTGCGTGTGTGTCTGTGCGTGTGTGCGTGTGTGCGTGTGTGCGCGTGAGTGCGTTTGCGTGTGTGTCTGTGTGTATGTGTGCGTGTGTGCAAGGAAAGCATTCTGTTACTGGAACAAAGTGTGATGTCTGGTATTTGCTGACCTAAAATAGGGAAACTCTGACTTGTGCCAGAAACAGTAAACCTCCCATGCAATTTTCGTTGGAAGAAGAACGTCCCAAGCAATTTGGATATTTTTACTGTCTTTAAGATATTTCACAAGACTGGATCTCACATAGAATAGAGAGACATTAGGACAGGTGAACAAATTCTTGGTCAAAGATGCAGGTTTGAAAGTGAGTTATAGAAGGGAGGATAGGGTTACCGTATAGATTAAGACATGATATAATAAACAAAATGAGAAGGAAAAACATGTATTTCAAATATATGGGGCAGCTCAGCCATTAGCACTGCTACCTCACAGCATCATGGTAAAAATACAGGATCATGAGAACCGGGGTTTGGATCTGAGTCCAATGCTCTTCAGTGGGTTGGATCTGAGTAAGAATGCTCTTCAGTGGGTTGGTGTGGACTTGATGGGCCAAAAGGCCTGCTTCCACACTGTAGGGTTTCTATGAACTTCTCCAATTGACATTTAAAGCCATCTGAGACACTTGCCAGGCCATACAAGTTGCTTTTTCATTAAATAACAAGAGATTCGTCATTGAATTATATGTTTTTGATATAGACTTTAAAAAGTAAAGTTACATTTCTGTGGATAAAATGTTATGTTTACTTCCTATAAGAACATTTTCCTTTAGAATCCATTTCTATAGAATTCTTACAGTGTGGAAATAGGTCATTCATCCCAACAAGTCCACACCAAGTCTATGAAGAGCATCCCAACCACCCCCATGCCCCTACCCTATTCCTGTAACCCTGCATTTCCCATGGCTAACGCATTAACATACATAACCCTCTGAACACTATGAATTTAGCACAACCAATCCACCTAACCTGCACATCTTTAGGCTGTGGGAGGAAACCCACACAGACACAGGGACAACATGCATAATCTACAAAGACAGATATCAGTTGGCTAGTGTTGACTAGTTCATTTGGCTGGATGCTAGTTTGTGATGCTGAGTGAGACCACCAGCATGGATTCAATTCCTCTACTGACCTGAGATCAACATAAAGACCTTGAATTCTCAGCTTCACCCCTTGACTGTGGTTTGTGGGGGTTCTCTGGTGAAGCCACCTTCAGTCATTTCCTAATAAGAGAAAAGCCCTATAGGAGTTTGATAACTACTAGATGTCAATCAATTATTGTGGTGTTCTCCAACTCTTCCAGAACAAAAGCAGCTGAAAGTAATGGTTGGTAGAGATAGTAGGAACTGCGGATGCTGGAGAATCTGAGACAACAAGGTGTAGAGCTGGATGAACACAGCAGGCCAAGCAGCATCAGAGGAGCTGGAAAGCTAACGCTTCGGGTCTAGACACTTCTTCAGAAAAAATGGTTGGTATTTCATTTTGGAATGTTCAAAATAAACCAGTTGGGCTTGCAAAGCTATATTAGTGCAAACTACAGCAGATGCTGGAAATCTGAAATGAAATCTGGAAGTGCTGGAGAAACTCAGCAGATCTGGCAACAACTGTGGAGAGAGAAACAAAGTTAACATTTTGAGTCTGATGTGACTCTGGGTGTGAATGTCAGTGTGTAGAGTCAAGCCGATTAATTTTGACAGGTGCATATGAGCATTAGGAGATTAAACCATATCTAAAACTCACAGAGCAATCATCTCTAAAAAGAATTTAAAAGATTCACTACCTTTTGGAATAAGAACATGTGTTTAAAACTAAATGGCTGAAACTTCTGGAGACATTGAATTAATGACTGATGAATATGTGCTAATCTACATAAGTAACCCTTTTTCTATCATTTACGTAAGCACAAGAAAGATAGACAGTGGTAGAATGAAGGAAAGGCAAATAGAGAGAGTTTAAAAAAAAGTCCATTTTTGTATCGTGGAACTTCTTGTTCGGAATGTGGGAAGCTCTGAGGGAAAACTGTGGTTCAGTAGAAATATAACCAATAGCATTAAACTAAAATGTAAAGGTTACTTCAAAGACATGAGGGAGGAGCTGGCCTGAGTTGATTGGAAGGGGAGCCTAGCAGGGAAGACAAAGGAGCAGCAATGGCAGGATCTTCAGGAGGATAATGCGAGAGGCAGAAATCCATCACAAGGAACAAAAACCAAACAAAGGGGAGGACGAGGCAAACATGGCTGACAAAGAAGGTCAGGAACAAAATGCAAAAGAGAAACATACAACGTAGTTAAGTTCAGTGGGAAGCCAGAGGATTGGGAAGCCTTTAAAAACCAGCAGAGGATAATGAATAAAAGAAAGGGGAGAGAAGATGAAATCTGACAGTAATCTAGCCAGTGGCATAAAATAAGATCGCAAGAGTTACTTTAGATATCAAGAGTGGACATTGGACTGCTGGAAAATGAGGCTGGAGAAGTAGTAATAGGGAACAAAGAAATGATAGTGGAACAGAATAGGCACTTTGCATCAGTTTTCACAGTGGAAGAAACTAGCAGCATACCAGAACTTCAAGAGAGTCAGGGGGCAGAAACGAGTGTAGTGGCCATCACTAAGGAGAAAGTGCTGGAGAAGCTGAAAGGTCTGAAGGAGAATAAATCACCCAGACCTGATGGACTACACCTAGGCTTCTGAAGAAGTTATTGGAGGAGGTTATAGAGACATTGGTGATGATTTTTTGTTTAATTTATTGATTCACGGGAAGACCAGGCAGCATTTATTGTCCATCCCTAATTGCCCAGCAGGCAGTTCAGAGTCAACCACATTGCTGTGGGTCTGGAGTCACATGTAGGCCAGACCAGGTAAGGATGGCAGTTTTCTTCCCTAAAGGACGTTAGTGAACCAGATGGGTTTTTCCAACCATCGACAATGGATTCATGGTTATCATTAGATTGTTAATTCCAGATATTTTTTTGAATTTGAATTCCACCATCTGCCATTGCGGGATTCAAACCCGGGTCCCCAGAAGATTAGAGATAAAAGGTACTGCAGATGCTGGAGAATCCGAGATAACAAGAATGGGGCTGGATGAACACAGCAGGTCAAGCAGCATCATAGGAGCAGGAAAACTTGACGTTTCGGGCCTAAACCCTTCATCAGAAAATCTTTCCCAGAAGATTATCTGGATTAACAGTCCAGCGATAATACCACTCGGCCATCGCCTCACAGTGATCTTTCAGACATCGCTACTGTCAGAAATGTTCCTAGAGGACTGGAAAATGGTTAATGTAACACACTTGTTTAAAGCAGGAGGGAGCAAAAGACAGGAATTTATAGGCCAGTTAAACTAGCCTTGGTCGTTGGTAAGATTTTAGAGTCCATTATTAAGGATGAGATTGCAGAGTGCTTGGAAGTGCACAGTAAAATAGGGCTGAGTCAGCACAACTTCATCAAGAAGTGATCATGCCTGACAAATCTGTTAGAATTCATTGAGGACATGTTGAGTAAGTTGGATAAAGGAGAACTAGTGGGCGTGATTGATTCGGATTTGCAGAAGGCCTTTGACAAGGTGCCACACGGAAGGCTACCAAATAAGACAGGAGCCCATAGTGTTAGTGGTAATATACTGGCAGGGATAGAGGACTGACTGACTGGCAGAAGGCTGAGTATGGGGAGGTAGAGGTCTTTTTCAGGATGGCAGTTGGTGAGTTTTATAGGGGTCAGTATTGGGACCACAACTATTCACATTATACATTAAAGTTCTTGACGAAGGAACAGAGGGCGTTGTTGCTAAATTTTTAGATGACATAAAGATAGATGGAGGAACAGATTGCATTGAGGATGCAGGGAATCTGCAGAACAGGCTCGGAGAGTGGGCAAAGAAGTGGCAGAGGGAATGTAATGTGGGAAATTGTGAGGTTGCGCACTTTGGTCTAAAGAACAGAGGCATTGACTATTTTCAGGAGGAAAGGTTTCAGAAGTCTGAAGCACGATACTTAGGAGTCTTAGTTCAGGATTCTCATAAGGTTAACAGGCAGGCAGTTAGGAAGTTATATACAGTGTTTATTCAATTCAAGATGGCTAGAATACAAGAGCAGAGATATGCTGCTGATGCTGTAAAAGGTTCTAGCCAGGCTGCCATCTGGAATATTGTGAGCAGCTTTGAACGCCATGCCTAAGGAAGGATGTGCTGCAGATAGAGGGGGTCCAGAGGAGGTTTACAAGAATGATCATGGGAATTAAGGGCTTGTCATATGAAAGTAATTGAGGACTCTGGATCTGTATTTGATGGAGATTATAGGGATAGTGGGGGGGAGGGGGATTCTGGTTTAAACTAACAAATTACTAAAAGGCCTGGATAGAGTGGATGTGAAGAAGATGTTTCCATTAATAGGAGAGACTAGGACCTGAGGGATCAACCTCAAAGTGAAAAGATGACATTCTAAGTCTGAGATGAGGAGGGGTTTCTTCAGCCAGAGGGTGGTGAATCTGTGGAACTCATTGCCGCAGAGGGCTGTGGAGGCCCCATCATCGAGTGCATTTAAAACTCGGTTTAAAAATCGGCTCTTGATTAATAAGGTGGTTAAGGGTTACGGGGTGAAGGCAGGTTGAGAAACGTATCAGACATGATGGAATGGTGCAGCAGAGTAAATGGGCCGAATGGCCTAATTCTGCTTCTATTTTCCTCTAGTCCTATGGAAATCATTTGGATGTGCAAAGACAGGTGGCAGGTCACAAGGTTTGAAAGCATATCACAAACAAACAGCAAAGAGTGAAAAAAAATTAATAAGGAGGGAAAATTAGAGCATGAGAGAAAGTAGGCCAGAAATTTAAACACAAACAGTAAGAGATTTTCTATAAATATTTAAAGATTAAAAGAGTCATCATAGTTTTGGTCCTACAGAAAGTGACTATTGAATCAGTCAGAGAAAATAAAGAAATGGCGGATGAATTGAGAAGTATTTTATTTTGGCATTTATTATACAGATACAAGTAAAATGCCAGAAGAAACGGAAGCAGAATCTTTAAATATTTTTAAAAGTGGAGGTGGATAAATCCTTGATCAGAAAGATGTTGGAAGGTTATCAGGTGCAAGTGGGAATGCAGATTTGAGGTTCCAATCTGATCAGCCATGATTATATTGAGTGATGGAGCAAGCTCAAGGCGCTGAATGGCCTGCTCCATCACCCAATTCATATTCTGGTGTAGGATTCCTGCTCCTATGATGCTGCTTGACCTGCTGTGTTCATCCAGCCCCATGCTTGTTATCTCATATTCTGGTGTGTCAGGATATTCACATGAGGGGTGTAATTGCCATAGAGGAAGTGAAAAGAAGGTACACCAGAGTAATTCCACTGCATTGTAACAAGTCTGTGATTCGTTCAGGAGCATAAGTGATCCTGGCTAGATTGCCAACTCTTCCCTAGCCACAAAAGGGGAAATTTGTCTTCTTATTGAATCACTGCAATTTTTGCGGTCATGAATGTCCCAGGAAGGAGATGGTATTCCTGGATATTGGTTCATTTACGATTAAGTGAAGGAAATATTTGCTAACGGGCTGGTGTCAGTCAGTTGGAGGGGCTTCTGGAAGTTGTTTGGGATTCAACTCTTTTCTGCGACGCCTGTCCTTTTAACAGGAAGGACTATGTTTCCTTGAACCCTAACCTTCTAGGTGAAGAGAGACAGAAAGTGCAGGAGACCATGGTTGGAAATTGAACACTGACCCACAAAGACATGACAGGGGCCCTATTAAGAGGAAACACAGCCTTTGCAAAAGTTCCTTGTAAAAGACAATGTCCAAGGTTGAGTCCATGTGGGATTTCTTGTTTCCAAGATAACTAAGGGCAATATTCAAATGCAAAAGTATTAGCACTAGCTTGAGTTAATTACCGACCATTGAAGCAAAAGCAGCAATTTGTTTGTGCCTGTTACAAATGATGATAAATTATTAATTTGAGCTTACTCTCTCAGACTGATAGAAAACATACTACCGTGACATTGTATGCAATGTGGTTCTGAAAGATTCCTTGTCTTCTTTATGGAACTAAGATAACTGTTCTCATCAGTGCTTAAACTATTGGCAGAGGATATATTTTGCTAAATCCTAGATTCAAGTTTGGTCTTCCAAATAGAAGTGGTACTGGCATTTGGAGGGAGGTAGGTCCCTTGTGAGGCAATATTTAACCGAGGACATGCACGCTGCTGCCTGCATTGACTAAAATGGGCACTATGGCTCAACTCATTTTTTAAAAATTCACTTGGGGGATGTGTGTGTTGCTGGCTGGACCAGTATTTATTACCCTGCCCTAGTTTCTCTAGCGAAGGAGGTGCCTTCTTGAACTGCTGCTGTCTATGTGATTAGGCAGACCCACAATGCAACGAGGGAGGCAATTCGAGTATTTTGATCCAGTGACAGTGAAGGAAAGGCAATGTATTTCCAAGTCAGGATGATGAGAGGCTTGGAGGGGAACTTACAGAGGGTGGCGTTCCCATGTATTTGCTGCCCTCGTCCTTCCAGATGGAAGTGACTGTTGGTTCAGAAAATGCTGTTGGAGGAGCCTCGGTGAATTTCTGCCGTGTGCCTTGTAGATGGCGAACACTGCTACTACTGAGGGTTAGTGGCACAGAATGTGGATGTTTGTGGATTTAAGAAAAAAATGCTTTCAAATTCACCTCAGCTGTGGAGTGGATAACTTAAGGGCACAATAATGGTTCCTAAGTTCAGAGTCATTGTTTAACTTGGAAGCAGAACTCAAGCACAGGGATGAAAGTTTCAAAAGCAGATTTGATTTGAGACACAGGGTAGCCAATGAGCATTTGGGGTAAGCCTGCGTTAGATTATCTCTGGACACAGTAAAGCACTAAAACTCACCGGCAGGAGCTAAGTAAGCAGAGTTTAGACTAGGTCTGACATGACTGCCTTTGCAGGATTAATCAATGAAAAGAAATATAAGACGCTGGTCAAGCCAGACACACAGTGAGAAACGTATAAAATTTGCATGATTTATTACAGTGAAATGATCATGCCTATTACTGTCGTAAGCAGGTTCATAGATCTGAAATAACAGTGTGCAGCTGGTGGAACACAGCAGGCCAGGCAGCACTGGAGGAGCAGGAAAGTTGCCGTTTTGGGTCCCGACCCTTCTCAAAAAGAGTCCTAACCAGAAATGTCAACTTTCCTGCACCTCTGGTGCTTCCTGGCCTGCTGTGTTCCTCCAGCGCCACACTCTATTGTCTCTGATTCCAGCATCTGCAGTTCTTGCGATCTCATAGATCTGAGATAGCTTTTTTTGATGGTTTTACCTCACCTGGATTAATTTGACAGTAACTCCCATCACCACCAAATTCTCCACCAAACAACGCCTCAGCCTGACATTGAGAAGTACTGCAACTTTGTTTTTGTTCCTCCAACTCTGCCTCTGATATGAGTGATGTGTCGCACACAGCAGCCCGTCTCTTGCGCCTGGAGCATCCCAGGGGAGATTCATTCTTCTCTTTAGCCAGCAAAGCCATCGAAGTGGTAACATCTGCCGTGTCCATCTCAGATTCCGAGGTATCTTCAATGTTTGATGGACAAGGAGAACCCTGGAAAAGCTGTCGAGAAGCTGCATTATTTGCAAGTTTGCAGCTTTCATATCGTCCAAATGGCTTGTTCAAACATTATACATCACTGGTGCTGGCCTTGCATTGACCTCACCTTTTACCCATGCAAGGCCATTCCCATGGATCCGACACCAAGCTTCAACTCTTGAAGTAAACTGTCTCTCGCTTAGCAGAGTCTATGTCCAGTATTGGCATTTCTGATGTAGTTTCACTCTCCCCAAAAGGCCTGGGAAAATCAGGTTTAACCTGGTGCGGAGTCCTCTCCCCGTTATCAACTCTGCTGGAGCTATCCCTGTCATTGCATGAGGGGTAGTCCCATAATGAAATAAGAAATGTGACAGTGTGTCTTGTAGATGGTGTACACTGCTGCTACTGAGGGTTAGTGGCACAGAATGTGGATGTTTGTGGATTTAAGGAAAAAAAACTTTCAAATTCACCTCAGCTGTGGAGTGGATAACTTAAGGGCACAATAATGGTCCCTGAGTTCAGGTCATTGTTTAAAATAAGAAATATACCTAATGAAGCTGCAGGCTGTTTCTTTAAGCCTGCCTTCAAAGTTTGGATCACTCTTTCTGCGAGACCGCTGGACGATAGATGGTATGGAGCTGTCCTTATATGTCGAATACCACTTGACTTTAGGAAATATCGAAATTGTCTGCTAGTAAACAATGGCCCACTGCGGTGACTAACACTTCTGGCAGCCTGTGTATTGCAAAAGACGCTAGCAGTTTTTCTATTGTCGATTCAGTGTTTGGCGAATGAACTCTAGGCACATCCAGGCACTTTGAGTGGGTGTCCACAATGACAATGACCCCATGAAAGGACCTGCACAGTTGATGTGTAACCAAGTCCAGGCTTTAACCGGCCATTCCCATGAATGGGGGGGAGCTGCTGGCGGTAATTTTTGTCCTTGTTGGCACTCTGGGCACTGCCCCCACCAAGGCGGCTATGCCTGCATCCAATCCTGGCCACCAGACATAACTTCTCACTGGCATCTTTATTTTGGAAAAGCATAGATGACCCTGATGAAGCTCGGCTAGTACCTGGCAGCAACCTTTGCTCAGGACAACCGCTCTTGCTCCCCATAATAATATGCCATTCTCTGTTGTGATCTGGTCTCTCCTGTTCCGAAAAGGTTTCAGTTCTGGTTGTGATGGCCCTTTGGCTTCCCCGATCACCACTAGCTGTTTCAGTTTTGCCAGGACCAGACCTTTCTGCGTCCAACATCTGATATTGTCAGCTGTGACTGGAAGTGTGTCCAGAAAATTTAAAACCGTTACAGACTCTTCCAATGGCTGTACCACCAGCAGTGTATCTGCCAGCGGGAGGTGGTGCAGTGCATCCATAAGGTGGTCCAACCTGTAAATATACCACTTAGTATTCGAGCACACCACTGATTTCAGCCTGAAGCTATGGGTGGCTCTGCCTTTTCCACTTTAAGTAGACCTAGCAGGGGCTTGTTGTCCATTATTATTACAAATTTATGTCTGTAAAGGCATTGGTGGAACATCCTGACTCTAGATGTAACTGCCAAGCCTTCCTTCCCAGTCTAGGTGGTGTTCACGGTCTGCATTAGCCAAAGTCCTGAATGCGTATGCTATTGAAGGTTCTTCTCCATCAGGCAGCCTATGAGCTAATACAACCCTGATGTTGTATGGGGAGGCATTGCATCTCAATACAGGATCTTGCTTGGGATGACAGTGTGCCAACACTTTAGAGGATGATAGCTGTTTCTTACTTCCCTGAAAGCTGTGGCTTGGCTAAGTGACCATTTCCAAGGCTGGTCCTTTTTAAGAGTTGATGCAAAGGTGCCAGGATGGAGACCTGGTTATGTGTGAACTTTCCATAATAATTCACCGCCCAAGGAAAGACCTCAGCTCTGATACAGATATGGGAGCTGGGGCACCTTTGATCACCCTCACTTTACCTTCCAATAGGTGTAACCTGGTCTTGACTGGTCTGTAGCCCAAGTAGATCACTTGGACAGCATGGAACACACATTTTTTCCCTTCTAAGGTGTATGCCTACCTGGGAGAAACATCTAAGGACTAATTCCTAGTGCTCCACACTGGTCTTCCCTGTTATTAACACAGTACCTAGACAAATGGTGACTTGATGTAGACCATGAAAAATGATTTCTATCGTCAGCTAAAAACTTGCACACGCTGACGCTATACCAAATGGTGATCTCGTATAATAGTAGAAACCCTTCTGTATATTAATTGTAGCATACTTCTGGGAATCTTCATCTAACCATAACTGCAAACACACATGACTCAGGTCCAGCTCTGTGAAGGACAGCCTCCCTGCCAACTTTGACCCACTGAGCTTCATAATCAGTACAACTGGTGCTGCCCATCCTGTAAACTGAACTGTTTTGATGATTCCTTCATCCTCCAGCCTTCAGATTTCCACCTCTACTTTTGTCCATAAGGCAAATGGCCTGGCTGGGCCTTGCAGAATAGTGGAATTGCTTCCTGGTCAACATACAAGGTGGCCTTTTTTCCTTTGATAGTCCCTAGACATTCCTGAAAAACCTCAGAGTATTTACTTAGGACTTCACTCAGTTAGCCATTTTCTAATCGGAAATGTTTGAGCCAATCTAGATGAATCTTTCTCAACCAACTTCAGCTTGGGCCCGAGCCTTTTACTACAATCAGTGGTCACTGAGCCACCCTCTTCTCATAAGAGACTGGAACCGAAGTTGTACCCTTAATCTGTAAATGTTCCCCAATATAGGTTCTCAGACTTGCCAAGGCCTTGTGAAAACTTAAGGGTCGGAGTCCAGATGAATTTTGTTGAAGAATGGGTCGGCAATCATTGAAATGGCTGCATTGTTATCAACCTCCATTAGACCGGGTGACCATTTAACCAGAATTTTACTTTGATTGTTTCTGATTTGGATGTTGCTAAGAAATTTAATTGTTCCAAACCTCATCGAGGTGGACTTTCCAGGGTGTGCACTCTCCTGGATACCGGTCTAAGAGTTCTCTTAATCCATTTATGTGTAATGGGACTCTCTTGCTGTCTCAGGCCCACGTACCAGCAGCAACTACAACGGCTTGCCAGCCCAGGTCCTAAAGAACATTCAAACCATTTGACTGAGGATTGGCTTTATTTTGGGGTTTTGCTGTGGGCTGACCTTGAGTCCCTATCTTCAAGATATGTCCTGAGAGAGGCTGTGCAATTGCTTTCACTCAATGTGTGTTTCCCAAGCTCAATGAGACTGGAGAGGTGTCTACTCCATTGGAATACCTTGCAGCTCATATGCTGTACATGCCATATTTTCGAATGATAAATCCAGTTGTAATGCCTATTTGAAGTCCAGTTCAGCTTTAGCTAATAAGCGCATACCAGATAGTCTCTCAGTATCTCATTAAGGGCTAAACCAAAGTCACATGCCTCTGCCTATCTTAACCTATCTAAAATCCCAGTACAGAGTGTCCGTAATGTTCCAGTATGTATCCATTTAACTCGGGGGAGGGGGTGGGGAGGTGTGGCTGGGGTGGAGGAATGGGTTGTGGTTATTTTAACTTGGGACATTTAGGGATTGTACACCCCCTGACCAAAACTATGGAAAGGAAATCTTACAGAGAGCCCCCATTCTCAAATTGCCAAGTAAAACTGACGGCGTCTCAGAATTACAGTAGACTTGGTGTCATAATATTCCTAACGAAATCTGGAAACTCTTGAAAAGTTTTAGTATCTGGTACGTCATGGAAGGTAAGACTTCTAATAACTCAAAAAGCTGTGGCTCTGCAAGCTGTCAGGAGCACTGTTTGTTGCTTTTCATCTGCCCCAATGTCATTTGCCCAGAAAAACCATGAATTCTTTCTACATATGGGGCCCAGTCTTCAAAGACAGGATCGAATGAGTCAAGCTTCACAAGTACTGGCATGATGCCAAAAATGCTTACTCCAATTCAAAGATGACTGTCGCGAGTGAATTTCTCTTGTCATCGTTGAAATAACTCCACTGACACTGGTATCCTAGCACAAAGTCACCCTTTATTTACATGTGAAAAGTTCTTGACAGTGATCCAGCTCCCTCAGAGTCAGCTCTCAGAGTAAACAGAAGCTCTGACACCCACACTCATATCTGTCAGCCAGGGCTCCCTGGTTGTACTAGATTAACAGTCCCAATCAGGAAGCCTATATTCTATGAGGTCCACCTGGCTGACTTCGTTACAATCACTACACATTTTTCATTAAGGTTCCTGAAGTCAACATCAGGAATCCAGCAAGATTTCCTTTCCATAGTTTTGGTCGGGGGACGTACAATCCCTAAATGTCCCAAGTTAAAATAACCACAACCCATTCCTCCACCCCAACCACACCTCACCCCACCTCCCCCGAGTTAAATAGAAATATATTGGAACACTATGGACACTTTTATAGAGATTGAAGTACATAGATGGATGGATAGATGGATAGATAGATAGATAGACAGACAGACGGAAAGAAAGAAGGAAAGAAAGAAAGAAGACACCAGCTCAAGTGGTCATTCAATTCAGGCACAGCAAGATTCATCAAACTTTGGCACTTACAGTTTCCATACCGATGTTTTGGCTTGTATTCAAGCTGGCCTCTCTCCGACAGTTCCTCTCGCAAACAAGTTCTCCTTAAAATCTTAATCTTGGCATGACAGAGGAAAATTTCTCCCAGTTTCAGTTGTCAGGTTCCAAAGCTTCCTACCAACCACCTTGCAGCCAGTGGGGACAGTCAATTTGTTCACAGACTGCTGTACAAGATCCTTGTGCAGAGTTTGCAACCAATCTGGTGAAATGGTTTAAATTTCCGTTGTGCATGTTACATTTGTGCCTAGTGTTAAAGAGATTATCCAGTTCCTGAATATAAAGGAGATTCAAAACTCTGTCTGACAAATGTCTGTTAACATTTTTGTTATTTCCTTTTCTTCATTCTTTTCCAGACATTAATCTCTGCTTTAGCCTGTAAACAAAAATAATTTAAGTTTGCGTCAATCCAGTTCCCAGTGGATAATCATAAGATTGCAAGTTGAATATTGCTGGTAAAGCTTCATCAACACATCTCAGCTCATAGATCCAGATTAGGTTTGTCGAAGCTTCTTAATGTTGCAGGAGTGGTCAGCTCCATTGGATGGGCAGCATGTTTGCAAAGCAGACTCTTGCATTGCCTGAGGCCATTGTGACCATTCTGTTTTCGCGACCTTGTCCCTCACCTGAGGCATGCTGACCTTCAGGTTAAATATTCCCACCAGTCGTGTCTCTCAAGTGAGAGAGGTTGATTTTACAAAGTGGAAAGCCAGAGCTGACAGCACTTCATCTGCACACACATCAAATAGAATTAGGCAGCTCACAGGAATCCCCACATTCCCAGTGGAGTACCAGACCAAGGACAACACAACCTGCCCATTCATGATGATCACTTAAGGAGATTGGACTTAGAGTCATAGAGTCATAGACCTGTACAGCATAGAAGCACACTCTTCGGTCCAACACATCCATGGTATCCAGATATCTTAAGTAAACCTCGTACCATTTGACAGCTTTTGACTCATATCCCTCTAAACCTTCCTATTCATGCATCAATCCATATGCCTTTTAAATGTTGTAGTTGTACCAGCCTCCACCACTTCCTCTGGCAGCTCATTCCATACACACACCACCCTCTGCATGAAAATGTTGCCCCTTAGGTCCCTTTCAAATCTTTCCCTTCTCACTGTAAACCATCTAGTTTTGGACTCCCCAAGCCTAGCAAAAATACTTTGGCAAGACCCCTTATCCATGTCCCTGATAATTTTATAAATCTCTATAAGCTCACCCCTCTGCTTCTGACCCACCAGGGAAAATAATCCCAGCCTAGTCAACCTCTCCCTATAGCTCAAACCCTCCAACCCCGGCAACATTTTTGTCAATCTTTTCTGCGCACTTTCAAGTTCCATGACATTTTTCCTACAACAGGGAGACCAGAACTGAATGTAGTACTCTAAAAGTAGCCAAACCACAGTATGGCATCTTCAGGGAGACTTGTATAGAGATATGATGAAACCTACAGCAGACTGCTACAGGAAACAGAGCATTGCTGTGGGTCTGGCTCCTTCTAAGTTATAAAAATGTTATCAAATAACTTCTGACAATCTACAGTTCATGTTAATCACTTTTGGAGCTAAAATTTGAAGGCAATAGATTTGGAGAAGTGGGGATACTGCAATGAGACCTGTGTGTCCTCGTGTCCCATTCGCTGAAGATGAGCATGCAGGTGCAGCAGGTGGCGAAGAAGGTAAATTGTACATTGGCCTTCGTAATGAGAGGATTTGAATACTGGAGCAAGGATGTCTTTCTGCAATTTTACAGGGCCTTGGTGAGACCACACTTGGAGTTTTGTGTGCAGTTTTGGTCTCCTTACTCTAAGGAAGAATGCCCTGGCAATGAAGGGAATGCAATAAAATTTAACCAAACTGAAGAAGGATTACTGGACTTGAAACAGTAACTCTGTTTTTCTGTCTACAGACGTTGCTAGTCCTGCTAAGCTTCTCCAGCACTTACCGTTTTTGTTTCAGATCTCCAATATTGACAGTTCTTTGTTTTATTACCCAGATCGATTCCTATGATAGCTGGACTGATGTACAACGAGTAGTTGGATTGGTTAGGGCTATATTCACTGGCGTTTAGAAGAATGAGGGAGTATCACTTAGAAACCTAACAAATTCTAGACAGGATAAAGATAGTCCAGAATCAGGGGTCGCAACCTAAGAATATAGAGTAAGACTGAGATGGAGAGAAATGTCTTCACCCAGAGAGAGGTGAGCCTGTGGAATTCTCTGTCACAAGAGCAGTTGAAACCAAAATATTAAATGTTTTCAAGAAGGAGTTGGATATAATTCTCAGGCCTAAAGCTGTGGGGAGAAAGTGGGACAGGGGACTGAGTTGGATACAAAATCAGAATTTGCTAGAAAAACTCATCAGGTTTGGCAGCATCTGTGGAGAATCACAAAATGTGCATACAGATGCTATAGGTAATACTGAAAGTAAATGGAACGTTGGCCTTTATTTTAAAGAGAGAGGAGTATAACAATATAAAGGTGTTGGTAAAACTATACAAGGCACTGGTAAGGCCACACTTTGAATACTGTGAATAGTTTTGTCCCCTTATCTAAGGAAAAATATGTTGGCATTGGAGGCTGTTCAGAGGTTCAATAGTTTGATCCCAGGCAGCAACAATTTTTTACGAGGCAAGGTCGGGTAGATTGGGCTTGTTGAGAAGTTTTGAAGAATGAGAATTATATAGGATTCCTACGGGGCTTGGCAGGTTCCAACTAGAGGGCATAATGTCACCACAAAGGGCCACCTAGTTAAGGCAGAGATGAGGAGAATAGTGAATCTGTGGAATTCTTTACCACAGAGGACTATTGAGGCTGAGTCATTAAGTATAATCAAGGCTGAGACCCATGCTCTCATATGCCTCCATAAGGTTGTTGGCGATGGTCTGGAATACATCCTCTGAACATCCGCAGGACGAAGGTCATCCACCAATTTGACCTGGTATTGTGGAGCAAACCCCCGATCATCAAGGTCCACAAGGCGGCTTTAGAGAACATTGACTACTTCTAATACCTAGGGAGTGTCATGTCGGCCAAAAAATTCAGCACCGCCACCAGTGGCTGCCTGAGGAACAGAGCATTCGAGGGCAACATCAGATCTGACACCAAGCTCATGGTGTACAGAGCTGCACTGATTCCTGCCCTCCTGTACATCTCTGAGACGCGGACTGTCCACAGCAGATACCTCAAGGTGCTGGAGCAGTGCCACTAACGCTGCATGTTCTCCATCATGTGAATCCGCTGGGAAGAAAGATGCACCAACACTAGTGTCCTTGACCAGGCCAACATCCCCAGCATCAAGGCACTGGCCACCCTTGCTCGGCTATAATGGCCTGGGTACGTCGTCTGCACGACAGACACGAGACTCCCCAAGCAGGTGTTCTACACCCAGCTTCGAAACAGAAGGTGAGCCCCAGGCGGACAGAGGAGTTGCTTCAGGGATACCCTCACAGCCTCATTTGTGAAGTTCAGCATTCCCACCAACACCTGGGAATCACTGGCCCAAGACCGTCCAAAGTGGAGGAGGAGTATCCGGGAAGGCATCAAGCATCTGAAGACTTTCCGTCAGGAAAACATAAGAACATAAGAACTAGGAGCAGGAGTAGGCCATCCGGCCCTTCGAGCCTGCTCCGCCATTCAATAAGATGATGGCTGATCTTTTCATGGACTCAGATCCACTTACCCGTGCTCTCACCGTGTCCCTTAATTCCTTTATTGTTCAAAAAAATATTTACTTTAGCTTTAAAAACGTTTACTGAAGTAGCGTCAACTACTTCACTGGGTAAGGAATTCCATAGGAAAGGCGGAAGCCAGGAGAAAACAGCAAAAGGAGCGCACTGTCACACCAATGCCCCACCCACACCTTTCCGTGACCACCACCTGCCCCAAGTGTAACAGAGCCTGCGGTAGCCATATTGGTCTGTAAAGCCACATATGGACTCATCCTGAGAGTCATCCTCGTCTACAAAGGACCACTGATAAATGAATGAGTGAGTAAACAAGGCTCATAAAGACATTTGCAATCGGACAAGGAGTCAAGGGTTATGTGGTAAAGGCAAGGAAGTGGCATTGAGGACTGTCAGATCAGCTCTGAATGGTCTACTTCAGCTCTGATGTCTTAAGGTCTGAACAGGTAATAAGCATTTCCAACAATAGAGAATCTAACCATCTCCCTTGATGTTCATTGACATTACCATTGGTGAGTACATCAGTGTCAATATCCTGGGGTTTATCATTGACCACAAACTGAGCTGGATGAAACATATGAATACACTGGCTACAAGAACAGTTCAGAGGTTTGGAATTCTGCAGCTAGTGACTTGTCTCCTGTTTCCCCATTGCCTGTCCATCATCTACAAGGTACAAGTCAGGAGTGAAATCGAATGCTGTCCATTAGTCTAGACGAGCGCAGCTCCAATAACACTGAATACTTGAGCTTCACACCATTCAGGGCAAAGCAGTCTACCTAATCAACAACCCAGCAACCACCTTAAAACTTCAGTCCATCCACCATCCGCTCAGCATGGCAGCAATGTGTATCATCTGCAAGATACCCTGCAGAAATTCACCAAATCTTCTTCAACAGCACTTTCCAAACCCATGACTTTTCTCAACTAGAAGGACAGGATCATGGGGCACCAGTAACATCCAAGCCACACCATCTGAATTTGGAAACATATCACCATTGTTTCATTGTCATGAGAACAATATCCTGGAACCCCCTTCTTAACAACATCATGGGTATTCCTATACCCCAAGGAATGTAATGGTTCAAAAGGCATCTCACCCCAGTTTTTCCTCAAGGGTATATGGGATTGTTAATAAATGAGCATTAACTAGCAACACCCATATCAGATGAACAATTTTTTTAAAAATCACCATTATTATGCAATTTGCTGATATTGCATTGTCCTATCAATTAAGGTGGAAATATCTGCAAACTTCCACTATGAGATTGGAAAGGATCTAAGCTAGTCTACAGCATCAGTGACTGTATCCAGCCAGAAACTTGGCAAATCAACATTTACAGCACAAATAGAAGACCTGTTCATGGGTCTACTTTCTCCAGGAAGAGAAGAGTCTCCTATTGCACATTCTAGGCCTGCCCTTACACAGCTTATAAGTCAGGACCGTCAGCAAAATCTAAAGACTGAGACATCAGCAAAGCTCCCCGCCGTTATTAGACTGATGAATAGACTCTCTAACTTCAAGTAATGTTGATTGTGTTAAGGTTGATCTTGCTTCATGCACCTCCTGTGCAGTGTAACCTGTATGCCTCACTCTGTCCAGCACCCTGTGATCTGTATGTCCTTGCTTGCTGTGATCTGCCTGTACTTCTCGCAGATTTTCGCTGTACTTTGTGTACATGTGACTACAATAAATCAAATCGAATGGCTGATGGTCAGACAGCAGACTTAGCTGGTCAACTGGAACCTGTTATAGTGCATACGGTAAATAAAGACAAAAAGGCAGACCGCATCATTGATTGGTCGTTAATGGTAAGAAAGGCTTGGTTTAGCTGTTGATATGATTTTCTTCATAGTTCTGAAGCCATCATACAGGCAAGTGTTGGTTCCTTGGTAATATCAATAGACTATTAAACCAGAGACCCAGGTAATGTTCTGGGGACCTGGGTTTGAAGCCCTGCCATGGCAGATGGTGGAATTTGAATTCAATCTTTTAAAAAATGTCTGGAATTAACAGTCTAATGATGACCATGACACTTCTCAGGAAAAATGTGTCTGGTCCATGTGATTGACTCTCAACTGCTCTCTGGGTAATTAGGAATGTGCAGTAAATGCTGGCCTTTCCAGTGACAACACAGTGTGGAGCCGGAGGAAACCAGCAGGACAGGCAGCATCAGAGGAGCAGGCAAGTTAAAGTTTTGGATCCCAAAACATCAGCTTTCCTGCTCTTCTGATGCTGCCTGGCCTGCTGGGTTCCTCAAGCACCACACTGGGTTGTCTCTTACTCCAGCATCTGCAGTTCTTGCTGTCTCCTGGCTTTTCCTGTGATGTCCACATCCCATGAATGAATAACAAAGAAAAAACGGACTTGAAACATTAACTTTGCTTCTCTCTCCACAGATTCTGCAGGAACTGTT
This sequence comes from Ginglymostoma cirratum, assembly GCA_024137785.1. Classification (NCBI taxonomy): domain Eukaryota; kingdom Metazoa; phylum Chordata; class Chondrichthyes; order Orectolobiformes; family Ginglymostomatidae; genus Ginglymostoma; species Ginglymostoma cirratum. The sequence goes on from JAHRHZ010000018.1 coordinate 2,563,808, forward strand.
GAGTTTCACTGGCATTCTCTGTGTTTTCTGTTTCTGTTCCCCCAAGCCAGAAAGCGGAAGGAAGAAGGACAGACATTAGTCAGACTCAGAATGAGGACATGATGAAAGATACAATCATTCATCATTAACTCTGCTACAATTAATCATAAAAATAATGGAAAACTCATTCAAATTTACATGCCTGAATGAGCAGAAAGTTTGTGTACGAGGTCAGGGTGAGAGCATTGAACTGTCATAAGGTGAAGGCTATGTTTCCTGCCGTCAGTTGTTTGTGCTCAATTTTCAAGAGCCATCTAGATCCTCCAAATAGATTGGATCATTCCCAAAACTCTCCTCTTCAGAGACTGATCTTTCTTACAGTTTTAGCTCCTGAATAGTTTTTATTTGGGCGAGTGGTAAATGACACTACTTCTGATCTAAGAAAGATTTAATGACAGAAAGTGCTGGAAATATTCAGCAATTCAGGCACCAAAAGAGGGTTAACCTTTAAGGTCATGAAAACTAGGGAAATCTCAAAATGTTAAAAAACTTGAGCAAGTGAAAGTAGGAGGGGTAGAAAGAAGAAGACCCTTTTCACCTCTCCTCCCTGCTCCCTTCCCCCACCCTTCATTGTTTCAAAATTTATTGCACTTCTAACTTTTCCAAATTCTTTTGAGAGGTCGACGGCCGAACTTTTAACTCTGATTCTTCCCTCTAGAGAGTTGCTCTTGTCCCTTGGGAACTTCTAACATTTGTCATTTTATTTCAGATTTCCAACATTAAAGGAGAAATGCGATTATACTGTGCTCAGGATGTTGCCTGAGCTGGAGAGTTTTAGTTATGAAGAAAGATTGGACAGTCTGGAGTTGTCTTCCTCAAAGTAATGAAGGATGAGAGGGGATATGATTGAGATGTGGAAAATGATGAGGGGCATAGACAGAAAGAAGCTTCACATCTTGTTCGAGGGATCAATGAACAGGGGATGTAGATTCAAGGTAGCGGGTCAGGAAGTATAGAGGAGATGTGAGGTAAAGCTTTTTCATCCAGATGCTGGTGGGAATCTGGAAATCATTGCCTGAGAAAGTGGTCAAGGCAGAAAGCCTCATAACATTTAAGAAGTGGGTTAGTATAGTGGCCTAGTGGTTAGCCCTGCTACCTACTAGCACCATGGTCCCAGGTTCAGTCCCAGCTTCAGGCAACTGGCTGTGTGGAGTTTCACATTCTCCCTCTGTGTGTGTGTGTGTGTGGGTTTCCTCTGGTTTCCTCCCACAGTCTAAAGATGTGCAGGTTAGGTGGCTTAGCCATGCAAAATATAGGGTAGGATGTGGATTGGGGTGGAATGGTCTTTGGAGGGTTGAGGTGACTCGATGGGCTGAATAGCCTGCTCCCACACTGTAGGGATTCTGTGAAGTATTTGTATGTACACGTGTGATGCCAGGGTATACAAGTCCATGGCCTAAGTGCTGGAAAATTGGGTTATAATGGTTGTATTTGACTGGCACTTTTGCACTGGGCTGTAGGGTCTTTTTCCGTGCTGTATGACTCTGACATCTACACTATTTTATTCTTGGAAGTTTATCTATTAGATAAAATGCCATTCAATAAAATTAAATAAAAAAGAGAACAATATGTAAAAGACTATGAAGGGGATTCGCCTGAAAAGCACGTTTGTCTTCCCTTGAATTGTCCTTTTGGATCTTTTCGTTGTGCCCAGCTGGAGGTCTGGCAAATAGACCACTACCTAAATGGGACAGATACCCGGCATTCCTGAGAAGGAACTTGTGGAATCCTTGTCTAGGATGGAACCTTTGCAAAATGTGGAATCATACTTTAATCATTGAGTCTGAGGTGGAGAGATTGGTGCAGGGACTCACTGGTCTCTGAGTGCAAGTGTAGAGATCTGTTTGATGTAAGGAACTGCAGTCTCCTAAATGTATTTAGTCCCAGAAACAAGCTATGCTCGCTGGTCCACCATCTCCTTAATAACTGGCAGAGGATGTATTAGGCTGTTCTCATATTTGATCTCTTTCTGGCCACTATGCCGTGCCTTCACTGAAACCATTAAAGTCTACTTCTATCACATCGCTCAAACACCTTGGGGAGATGATGGTGTACTGGCAATGCCTCAGCATTTGTAATCTTGGGGAGAAGTATTCAAATCTCATCATTGTGGCGAACAGAATTTCAATTTAAATGATAAAGTTTAGGATTAAAAGCTAGCCCCAGTAATGATGACTGTGAAACAATCATTGATTGTTGGAAGATTCCCATCTGGTTCAGTATGACCTTAAGGGTTAGGAAATCTGCTGTCCTAACTTGGTCTGGCCAACTTATTACCAACTAAAGGTTTCAATACCACTCAGTTCGAGGGCAGTTAGGATTCAGCAACAAATGCTGGTCTTGCTGCTAACAAATACATCCCCTGAAAACTTGGAATTAAACTGCCCCTTATCAGAGATTTGGCTTCCTGCAGCCATTGCCCCAGAAACAGTCATCATGTATTTATATTTGAAAACCTGCAACCATGTGTACTTTTAACACAAATAATTTAACGTAGTGAAATGGGCCTAAAACCTTTTCAATAACATTATCAAGCAAATTTTGATGCTGGAAAGCTGCTATTTAATCTGAAAAAGGAGCAGCGTTCAAAAAGCTTGTGATTTCAAATAAACCTGTTGGACTATAACCTGGTGTCATGTAACTTCTGACTATTTAAGAAGATATAGGGTGAGGTACCTATGATTAGTGTCTCAAAGCAGGACAAGAAGTGGAGATATGAAGAGGTTCACGGAGGGAATTCTAGAGCTTAGGGTCCAGGGAGCTGAATATGTGACCACCAATGATAGAGTTATTAATATAGGTATACATTGTATTGGAGGAGTGTAGAGATCTCAGAGGCCTCTGAATCTGGAGAAGGTTAGAGAGATATATTTAATTATTGCAATATGGAGCTGCTGTTAGACTGAGAACTGATATAGCTCAATAAACACAGAGATAGTGCGTGATGAGATTTGATGCAAACTAAGATGTAGGGTAGAGGCAATTTTGCAATAACTGCATTATACGCTATGCCTTTTTTTCTAGTTAGTAGAGTTCAAATGATGATGGTATTCGAGTAGTTATACTGCCTCATAGATTCAATGAGCTGAATAGGCTCCTTTTGTGCTGTAAGAACACTGTGACGTAGTTCATTTTAAATTATTTACCTAAATGTTCTGCGTTCCTGTTTAATGTGAATTATAGAAATCAGGAATTTTGTCTGAGATTTTACTGGTGCTCTGGTGAAATTTTCAGTGTGGTATTACCCTATTTGCCACTCCTGGCACCTCACAGTATCTACCATCTTGCCAAGATGTTGTTCAAGCTGTGGTTTGTTAGAGGTAGTTCATTGTCACCAACCTTATTTTGTCTGAATTTTCTATGGGGC
>JAHRHZ010000018.1:2567613-2627442 GCA_024137785.1 Ginglymostoma cirratum
GACATGTATTTCAACCCAAACATGCATGTTAGCTTATAAGTTAGGAATGTTGATCATGAAATACATAAACATTTTCAACTGTGTCACATTCCTTATGCTGCAGTGTTGCTTAGACTGTCCCTATGCCCTTGAAAATTATTTCACCTACAGCATATAGCCTCATCACAGTAGGTTATAGCTTCAGTCATTTGGCATCGGTACTTGTATCAACCATATTGAGCATCGCTTGTGTAACCACATACGTTTCGGCTCTGTAACTATGTCCTACTTCTGCTTGAGGCAGTTCTGTACCTTAACAATTGTTTTCTTCAAGTTGTCCAAACTTGTGTTGGGTTTAATCCTTTTCTGATCTTGACTCCATGAGGACATATTATGGCTCCTTCCATTTCTGCTTATTGATACTTATTAATTAATTAATGCTTATTAATAATACTTATTAACTTGCCAGAAAGCTGTGTTACATCTGAAACATTACAGTCCTGCTTGTAGTCTCCTGTATTATAAGCTCGTCTTTGTGCATTTACTGATTCTGTTTTAAATTCAGTAATGGCAAACTTAATAGACTCAGTTCAGGACTTTATTTATTTGGAACTCATTTTAAACCCTGTTTTGCAATAAGAATGTGTTAAATTCATCAATAAAGTTTTAGACATATGACCTGATTGTTCTGAAGTGATTTATAGTGATCAACTTTTGAAGTTCTGCTTTCTTGCAATGCTGTATCTTTGCATTGCTTACTGGGTTTTCTACATCTTTTACAGTTTTACCATCTCCTCCATTGGCAAAAATGGTGGTTGACCATTTTTTTTAAGGTTATTTCTACCTTCTGCAGCCAAGATAGAGATTTTCTACTCATGCCCAGCAGAAATGAATGTTGTCCATTCTTTCAAATTCTAAAACACCAAGCCCTTGGCCTGACAAATGGCAAGTAACATTAGTGCCACACAAGTGCAAAGTAATGGCCATTTCTATCAAGAGAGAACCTAACCGTCATCCCTTGACATTCAACGGTAACGCCAACATTGAATCATTAACTATCAGCATCTTGGGGGTTATCATTGACCAGAAACTGAACAGGACTAGTAATAAAAATAGTGTGGCCACAAGAACAAGTCAGAGGCTATGGATCTTGTGCCTAGTAACTTACCTCCTGACTTTCCAAAGCCAGCCCACCATCTACAAGGCACAAATCATGATGGAGTACTCACCACTTGCCTGGATGGGGGCAGCTCCAAAAACACTCAAGAAGCTTGACACCATCCAGGACAAAGCAGCCTGCCTGATTGGCACCACAACCACAAGCATCCACTCCCTCCACCACTGACACTCAGTAGCAGCAGTGTGTACCATCTACAGGAGGCACTGTGCCAATTCACCATAGGATCCTTAGGCAGTATCTTCCAAACCCATAGCCACTGCCATCTAGAAGGACAAGGACAGTAGATACATGAGATCACCACCATCTGCAAGTTCCCCTCCAAGCCACTCACCATCCTGACTTGGAAATATACCAAGGTTCCTTCAGTATTGCTGGGTCAAAATCATGGGACAAAAACCAAAAGAACTGTGGATGCTATAAATCAGAAGCAAATTAGAAGTTGCTGGAAAAGCTCAGCAGGTTTGGCAGCATCTGTGAAGAGAAATTGTTTGAGTTCTGAGGAAAGGTCACTGGGCCTGAATCATTAATTTTGATTTCTCTTCACAGATGCTGCCAGATCGGCTGAGCAAAATCCTGGGATACATTACTTAATGCGCTATGAGAATACCCAGGCTGCATGGACTGCAGTGGTTCAGGAAGGTAGCTCACCACCATTTTCTCAAGGCCAAGTCAGGATGGGCAATAACCTATAGCCCAGCTGGCAAAAACCACAATTCACGAGTGAATGGAAAGCTTTCTTCTACATGATTTTTTAAAGAAGGTTCTCCGGTCTAAATCTGACTACCAAATTGGTACTTTAGTGACTGAGTCATCAAGTTTGGCACTATACCTTTAATTATGACACTTTGCTCTTGCCAGCAACATTGCGCCTTGATTTAAGACAATATTCAGTTAATCAAGATACCATGCTTTAGATAATAACAGCATACATTGACAAGGCTCCTCTAACAAAGACATTATAATTTATATGATGAGACAGTGATTATTAATTATGAAAACACCCCTTTGATCTTGGCAGTGTCCCTTTAATTGTGATTATTCTGCCACTTTCGTCAGAAATTGGCAACGTGCCCCCTCAAACAACTGTACCCTGTTGATCGTGCAGAATCCTCAGCACAACACTTCGTTTATCATAGCAGCACCTGATCAATTATATTCATACTTCATTTTTAATCTAAAAATATGACATGAAAGTTTTCCTTTTATCATGACAGCAGCCTTTTTAATAACCATACAACCCCTATAATCAAACCCAGTGTCTTCCCTCAATCGCCTTACAACTTCCCTCAAAAGTACATTTTTTCGATACTTTGCAGATGGGGCAATTTATTGTCTCAGATTAAAATGAACTGCTTTTAATTTCCGGCAGTCAAAGTAGCTGGGGAAAGAACAGATTATTGACTTTGATTCCAAAAGCCTTTTATTTGGTGAAAACATTCCTTGTGTCCAGCTGTTTGAACAATGTTCTTGAAAGTTATTTATGGTTCTTTAAAGACCAACTAGCCACATGTGTTTTCTTTCTTTAGGATTTTTTTTTTGGTCAAGACTAATTTGTGGTCTTGTCCTCTTCTTGTCTTCATCTTTGTCTTTGGGTGCTGTTGCTAATGGTATGAGATTCCAGAAGTTCCAATAACTTCTCTTCCTCTCAATCCATGATTCTCAAGAAGATAAACAACACACTGATAGAAGGACAGACGTACATTTACAAAATGACTTTCGCAGTCAGTAGCATTCTTATACAGTCCACAACCAATGAAGTACTTTTGAAGCTTAATCCCTGCTCTAGTGTAAGCAGCAAGATTATTTTTCACACCACAATTTCACACAATGTGATTAAGGGCCAGACTACAGGAGGTTTTGGCCTAGTGTTATTATCACTGGACTGTTAATCTGGAGACCCAAGTAACATTCTGGGGACCAGACTTCAAATCTTGCCAGGGCAGAAAGTGGTAGTCCAATAAAGGTCTGGGATTAAGAATCTAAGGATGACCATGAATCCATTATCAATTGCCAGGAAAAAGCCATCTGGTACACTAATGTCCTTTAAGGAGGGAAATTGCCATCCTTGATAACAAGGTGTGGAGCTGGATGAACACAGCAGGCCAAGCAGCATCATAGGAGCAGGAAAGCTTGACGTTTCGGGCCTAGACCCTTCATCAGAAATGGGGGAGGGGAAGAGGGTTCTGAAATAAATAGGGAGAGAGGAGTAGGCACATAGAAGATGGATAGAGGAGAGGATAGGTGGAGAGGAGACAGACAAGTCAAAGAGGTGGGGATGGAGCCAGTAAAGGTGAGTGTAGGTGGGGAGGTAGGGAGGAGATAGGTCAGTCCAGGGAGGACGGACAGGTCAAGTGGGCGGGATGAGGTTAGTAGATAGGAGATGGGGGTGGGGCTTGAGGTGGGAGGAGGGGATAGGTGAGAGGAAGAACAGGTTAGGGAGGCGGGGACGAGCTGGGCTGGTTTTGGGATGCGGTTGGGGGAGGGGAGATTTTGAAGCTTGTGAAATCCACATTGATACCATTGGGCTGCAGGGTTCCCAGGCTGAATATGATTTGCTGCTCCTGCAGCCTTTGGGTAGCATCGTTGTGGCACTGCAGGAGGCCCAGGATGGACATGTCATCTGAGGAATGGGAGGGGGAGTTGAAATGGTTCGCGACTGGGAGGTGCAATTGTTTGTTACGAACTGAGCACAGGTGTTCTGCAAAGCAGTCCCCAAGCCTCCGCTTGGTTTCCCCGATGTAGAGGAGGCCACAACGGGTACAGCGGATGCAGTATACCACATTGGCAGATGTGCAGGTGAACATCTGCTTGATGTGGAAAGCCTTCTTGGGGCCTGGGATTAGGGTGAGGGAGGAGGTGTGGGGGCAGGTGTAGCACTCCCTGCGGTTGCAGGGAAAAGTGCCGGGTGTGGTGGGACTGGAGGGGAGTGTGAAGCGGACAAGGGAGTCACGGAGAGAGTGGTGCCTCTGGAAAGCAGACAAGGGTGGGGAGGGAAAAATGTCTTTGCGGGTGGGGTCGGATTGCAGGTGGCGGAAGTGTCGGAGGATGATGCGTTGGATCTGGAGGTTGGTGGGGTGGTACATGAGGACGAGGGGGATTCTTTTTTGGTTGTTATTGCGGGGACGGGGTGTGAGGGATGAGTTGCGGGAAATGCGGGAGACACAGTCGAGGGTGTTCTCGACCACTGCGGGGGGGATGTTGCGGTCCTTAAAGAATGAGGATGTCTGAGATGTAACATGTGACTCCAGACCCACAGCAATGGGGTTGACTCTTAACTGCCCTCTGGGCAATTAGGGATGGGCAATAAATTCTGCCCACCCAGTGTTGCCCACACCACATGAAATAATTTAAAACAGATAGTCTGCTTTTGTGATGTTGTTTGGGGGTTAAATATTGGCCAGGGCTAAGAAGATGACTCTCCTCCTCTCCTCAAAAGTTGTGACATATGGTCTTCTGTTTTATTCATTCATGAGATATGGGTTTCACCAGCTGGGCCATATTTCTTGCTCCTTCCTGCCATCATTGGTACTCCCATAGATTGGGATAAAGACCCAGTATCAACAAAGGAAAGACAATATATGTCCAAGTCAGAATAGTGTATGATGTGGTAAGCAACTTGGAGATGAGCTCAAGACATATACTTCCTTGGGAGGGTAAATGGATAATGATCAGCCATGAACTTATAGAATGACGAATAGGTTAAAGGGTCTGGATATTGTTGTGCCTTTTTCATCCTTTGATTATACAGTGTCATGTTACTGTGTCTCTCTGTGGTGGAGATGATAGGGACAGAGGGTGAAATCAATCCTTTCAAGTTGCTGAGAAAGTGAAGGTGTGCCTTATGCTTGATGCAATTGATTGACTTGCTCACTTATTCCAAATGGTAATCAAGAAACGCCCACTGCTCTTAAACTGAGCTCCGTACATGAGTAAGGAGGCAGATTTTCAAAACAAAATTTCCTTAATGAAGCAGTCGGATTTGCATGAGAACCCAATTTCAAGGTTTCTTTTACTGATACCAGTTTGTTATTTATTTTCAGATTGCTTTTATTAAACTGTACAGAAACTCTGCTGCTAAACTCATGTTCTACTGAAGTATTAGCCCAAACGTCTAGATTGCTAGCCCATCAACACTAACACACCCAGGTCTCAGTCCAGTGTAACAGCACTTCAAGCAGGCTGCTCTGCACTTGTGGTACCATCTGTTAAGGAAGTAGAAGAGAGCATTCAAAGGCTTAAATGAAAGGGGGCCAATGGAAATGGAGAATAACAATATCACATCAGGGATTAACTTATCATCAACAAAGCAGTACCTTCAAAATCAATGAGCTGTGAACAAGCATGACCGGAGACACCGATTTAGACTAGAGGATACGTAAAGCATTGGGGTACTGTGGGGAGGTCTATTATTCTAGTTTTACAACCCCTGAATGGAATCAGTGAGTTGGGGCAAATGGAATTTCTGTCACATAATCAGAAGATCGTTATGTGAAGGGAACTCTGAAGTTAAACAAATCATTAGCAAAGTCAAATGTGAAAAGACTGCCATCTAGTGAAGAAAGTATTAACTGGGTTGAGACATAAACAGATGGATTAAATTGCTAATCTAACAGACAAAAAGAGTAAAGGGCCGTCGGAATGAGTGAATGAATCACAATTTCACATAAAAGGGTCATACAATTAAGACAGAAACGAGGAGGAATTTCTTCTCTCAGGGGATTGTGTAGATTTCTTTACCGCAGAGGCCTGTCGAGACTGGGTTATTAAGTGTATCCAAGGCTGAGATATATTTATAAGCAATAAGGGAATCAAGGGTTTGGGGAAAAGGCAGGAAAGTGGAGATGAGGATTATCAGAACAGCCATAATCTTATTGAATGGTGGATGAACCAAATTGCCTACTTCTCTTCCAATGTCTTATAGTCTCATGGGCTTGGGCTGAGAAGGTTAAAAAAGGAAATTCATTAGATCCAAGAGACAGGTTAATAGTGTCACATGCGATGAATGATCTTGCTTGATTTCTCAACCTTACTTTCATACCTCTCCAAGGTTTTGCCCCTCTGCAAATCTGCATTCTCCTCCAGCCTCACAACCTCACCAGATATAGCCTTCCTCAAACTCTGGCCTCTTGTGCATCCTCAATTTTAATCGGAACCTGCACCTTCAGTTCCCTCTCAACTCTGGAACAACGCCCTCCACCTTGCTGTGTTGTTTCACTCGCTGAGCTGGTACATTAGATTTCAGGTATTTCATTACCCTTCTGGGTAACATCATCAATGCAGCCTCTGATGAAACGTTGTTGTATTTTCCCACTTGTTATTTAAACTCTGAACCCCAATGGGAAAACACACCGACGCTTCATCGGAGGCTGCACTGATGGTGTTACCCAGCAGGGCAAAGAAATTTCTGCTAGCTAATGAGCCAGCTCAGTGAGCCAACCAACCACAGCGTCCACAACACGAGCGACAGATCTACTCAAGAATATTAGACCCTCCACCTTCTGAATTCTCCACTTTTTTAGTTCCTCTTTTAAGTCACGTCTTAAAACCGAGCTCTTTGACCAAGATTTTCAGCTGAACTAATATCTGTTTCCATGGTTCACTTTCAAAAGTTTCATGCCTTGTTTCAGAGTGCTCACAAGGAGTGCCTGGGGATGTCTCATTATATTAAAGCCACAACGCAAAGGGAATTTGTTGTTTTTATTGCTTTGGATCCACAAAAGCCCATCATTTCCACCTGCTGTAAAGTAACTGTAGCAACAATTCACAACTATTCAGCTATATACGTGCAATAACTAAAGGGATATTACTCAACAAACATTGATTCCAAACCAGGTAAAGGACTTTCAGATGAGTAAGTCCTATGTTGTAAGAAGGATGATAAAAGAGGAAAGAGAGAGAGGAAACTGAAGAAATCACAGGTAGGGAAGAAGAAAACTGTGTTGGAAAGGAAATGAATGTTGAAGTTGTTTAGAGTGAGCCAATAGGAGAAAAGGAAAGTTAGTGAGATAGGTTAGGCTCAAGGGAGAGAAAGTGTAGGGTCAAGTCGAGAGCAAACTTGGATCTCAAGTGGAGTAAGAAGAGTTTGAGAAGGCTTTATTATCTCAGAGCTCCACTGAAGTGTGTATTTGTGGCAGCACACAAAGAGATTTGTATCTCTTTAAAAAGGAGGACAAAATTAATCCAGGCGACTACAGTCTATACGGTTGGAAATCTATGGTCAATAATTTTGTGACACAGCCACTAAAGGTGAAATTATCAAAAAAGGTTAAAATCTCAACAAAGGGAATTAGCCAGCACAGATCTCAACAGGGTCAATCACATAATGAGCTTTTTCCAGACTTCTTGAGGAGGTAAATGCACAGCCCATGTGGTATAATATGGATAAAAGTGAGGTTACCTACTTTGATTGCAAAAATAGGAAGGCAGGTTATTATTTGAATGGCTGCAAATTGAGAGAGGGACATGATCAACTGGAACTAGATGTCCGTGAGGAGCTGTCATTGAAAGTAAATGTGCAAGCACAATAGGCAGGAAAGAAGGCAAGTGGTATGTTGGCTTTCATAGCGAGATGATTCAAGTACAGGAACAGGGATGCTTTGCTGCAGTTATACAGGGCATTGATAAGGCAATGCCTGGAATATTGTGTGTAGTTCTGGTCTGGTCTGAGGAAGGATGTCGTTATTATTGAGGGAGTGCAGCAAAGGTTTACCAAAACTGAGGCCTGAGGTGGCAGGACTGACATATGGGGAGAGATTGAGATAACAAGGTGTGGAGCTGGATGAACACAGCAGGTCAAGCAGCATCATAGGAGCAGGAAAGCTTGACGTTTCGGGCCTAGACCCTTCATCAGAAATGGGGGAGGGGAAGAGGGTTCTGAAATAAATAGGGAGAGAGGGGGAGGCGGATAGAGGATGGATAGAGGAGAGGATAGGTGGAGAGGAGGCAGACAAGTCGAAGAGGCGGGGATGGAGCCAGTAAAGGTGAGTGTAGGTAGGGGGGTAGGGAGGAGATAGGTCAGTCCAGGGAGGACGGACCGGTCAAGGGGGCGGGATGATGTTAGTAGATAGGAGATGGGGGTGTGGCTTGGGGTGAGAGGGAAAACAGGTTAGGGAGGTGGGGACGAGCTGGGCTGGTTGTGGGATGCGGTTGGGGGAGGGGAGATTTTGAAGCTTGTGAAATCCACATTGATACCATTGGGCTGCAGGGTTCCCAGGCTGAATGTGATTTGCTGTTCCTGCAGCCTTTGGGTGGCATCACTGTGGCATTGCAGGAGGCCCAGGATGGACATGTCATCTGAGGAATGGGAGGGGGAGTTGAAATGGTTCGCAACTGGGAGGTGCAATTGTTTGTGCGAACTGAGTGCAGGTGTTCTGCAAAGCAGTCCCCAAGCCTCCGCTTGGTTTCCCCGATGTAGAGGAAGCCACAACGAGTACAGCGGATGCAGTATACCACATTGGCAGATGTGCAGGTGAACATCTGCTTAATGTGGAAAGCCGGCGGACTTGAATTGGATATCGGTTTCTAGGTGGTTACCCGAGATGGAGACAGAGAGGTCCAGGAAGTACAGAGACGTGTTAGAGATGGTCCAGTTGAACTTAAGGTTGGCATGGTAGGTGTTGGTGAAGTGGATGAACTGTTCGAGCTCCTCGTGGAAGCACGAGGCGGCGCCGATACAGTCATCAATGTAACGGAGGAAGAGGTGGGGTTTAGGTCCAGTGTAGGTCTGGAAGAGGGATTGTTCCACATAACCTACAAAGAGGCAGGCATAGCTTGGGCCCATGTGGGTACCCATGGCCACACCCTTTGTCTGTAGGAAGTGGAAGGAATTGAAAGAGAAGTTGTTGAGGGTGAGGATCACAACGTGGTATGTGTACACCTTTATTCAACTGATTGTCTGAGTTGAATAAAAGTGTACACTGTCTGAGTAAGACCTACTTCTCCTTGAGTTAATGCTGCCTAATGCAGGTTTACCTGCCAACATCACTCAATACACACACAATTCTGGTTGGGTAAAGACTTCTGAAAAATTGTTCAAAATCATTTGCTAATGACAACCCCACAAAAGGACAGGATAGGTGTAGGTAAAATAGAATGCCTATGGTATGGAAGCAGGCCATTTTCAACCCATCATGTCCACACTAACCTCTGTAGAACATCCTACCCAGGTCCATCCAAACTCTGTATCTTCCATGGCTAATCCACCTACCCTGTGATTTCTGGACACTGTGGGCAATTTCCCATGTCCAATCCATCTAACCTGCACAGCTCTGCACTATGGGAGGAAACCAGAGCACGCAGAGGAAACCTAAACAGACACAAGGAGAATGTGCAAACTCCATACAGAAGTTACCGAAGGGCGGAATCAAACCCATATCCCCAGCTCTGAGAGGCGGCAGTGCTAACCCCTGAGCCACTGTGCCACCTAAGTGCTCACAGTAATCCTGACTCTCAAAATATTATACATAATCCTGCATGTAAAGCAGTGTTTGTGTGGTGCCAACATTTCTCCTGTCAGCATAAAATAATTTTTTTGCAAGTCAACAACTGGAAGTGCATGATTTTCTCAATCAAGTCTTTCTGTGGATTACTAATTGCACAATAACTTTTGATTAATGTAGTTAAGTGATTTTGAAATGCAGAATGCAAAATAATTTTTTAACCCAACATTAGATGGTGGACAGTCTTTTATAGAGTCAGGACGTGAGTTACTGGTTGACAAATTCCTAGCCTCTGACCTGGTCTTGTGCACTGGCTGTGAGCGTAAGAACAGAGAGCAGTACAGTACAGGCCCTTCGGCCCACGATGTTGTGCCGACTTATTATCCTACTCTAAGATCAAACTACCCTTCATACCCTACTTTTTACTACCCTCCATGTGCCTATCCAAGAGTCGCTTAAAAGTCTCTAAAGTATCTGACTCCACTTCCACTGCCGGCAGTGCATTCCACACGCTCACCACTCTGTGTGTGAAGAACCTACCTCTGACATCTCTCCTCTACCTTCCTCCAATCATTTTAAAATTATGCCCCCTCGTAATAGTCATTTCCACCCTGGGAAAAAGTCTCTGACTATCCACTCTATCTATGCCTCTCATCATCTTGTACACCTCTATCAAGTCACTTCTCATCCTTCTTCGCTCCAATTAAAAAAGCCCTCGGTCCCTCAACTTTTCCTCATTAGACCCGCCCTCCAGACCAGGCAGCCTCCTGGTAAATCTTCTCTGCAACCTCTCTGAAGCTTCCACATCTTTCCTGCAATGAGGTGATCAGAACTGAACACAATACTCCAAGTGTGGTCAAACCAGAGTTTTATAGAGCTGCAGCATAACCTCACTGCTCTTAAACTCAATGCCCCTGCCAATGACAGCCAACACATCATGTACCTTCATTACAACCCTATAAAACTTGGGTTGCAACTTTGAAGGATCTATGGACATGGACCCCAAGGTCCCTCTGTTCCTCCACACTGCCGAGAATCCTGCCATTAAACCTGTATTCTGCATTCAAATTCGACCTTCCAAAATTAATTACTTCACACTTTTCCGGGTTGAATTCCATCTGCCACTTCTTTGCCCAGCTCTGCACCCTATCAATGTCCCATTGCAACCTACAACAACCTTCCACACTATCCACAACTCCACCAACCTTTATGTCATTAGCAAACTTATTAACCTACCCTTCCACTTCCTCATCCAAGTCAGAAAGATCACAAAGAGCAGAGGTCCCAGAACAGATCCCTGCAGCACACCATTGGTCACCAATCTCCAGGCTGAATATTTCCATCTACTACCACCCTCTGTCTTCTATTGGACAGCCAGTTTTGTATCCAGACAGCCAAATTTCCCCGAATCCCATCCCTCCTTAGGTCTAAGTAGGTCTGTGGTTGAGAATCTTGTGTAAAGTAACTCACTTCCTGACTCCCTGAACCTGATCACAATTGAACAAGCTCAAATAAGGAGTGTGGTGAAATATTCATTACTTGTCTGGATGGCTGCAGCTCCAACAACAATTAATAAAAAATTGATACCATCCAGGACAGAGCAGCCCCCTTGTCTGATAACAGAGATGATAATAAACTCTGACATTGCAAGTGTTGGCTGCATCTTAGAACATAAGAACCAGGAGCAGGAGTAGGCCTTCCGGCCCTTCGAGCCTGCTCCGCCATTCAATAAGATCATGGCTGATCTTTTTGTGGACTCAGCTCCACTTACCTGCGCTCTCACTGTATCCCTTAACTCCTTTATTGTTCAAAAAAAATCTACCTTAGCTTTAAAAACGTTTACTGAAGTAGCGTCAACTACTTCACTGAGCAAGGAATTCCATAGATTAACAACCCTCTGGGTGAAGAAGTTCCTTCTCAATTCAGTCCTAAATCTGCTCCCTCTAATCTTGAGGCTATGCCCTCTTGTCCTAGTTTCACCTGCCAGTGGGAACATCCTCTCTACTTCTATCTTATCTATTCCCTTCATAATTTTATATGTTTCTATAAGATCCCCTCTCAATCTTCTGAATTCCAATGAATATAATCCCAATCTACTCAGTCTCTCCTCATAAGCCAACCCCCTCAACTCCGGAATCAACCTAGTGAACCTCCTCTGCACCCCCTCCAGTGCCAGTACATCCTTTCTCAAATAAGGAGACCAAAACTGCACACAATGCTCCAGGTGTGGCCTCACCAGCACCTTGTACAGCTGCAACATAACCTCTCTGCTTTTAAACTCAATCCCTTTAGCAATGAAGGACTAAATTCCATTTGCCTTCCTAATTACTTGTTGTGCCTGCAGACCAACCTTCTGTGATTCATGCACAAGGACACCCAGGTCTCTCTGCATAGCAGCATGCTGCAACTTTTTACCATTCTAGTAATAATCCATTTTACTATTACTCCTACCAAAATGTATGACTTCACATTTATTTACATTGTATTCCATCTGCCAGACCTTTGCCCACTCACTCAATGTATCCATGTTCCTCTGTAAGGTTTCACAGTCCTCTGCACACTTTGCTCTGCCACTCATCTTAAGGTCATCTGCAAACTTTGACACCCTACACGTGGTTCCCAACTCCAAATCATCTATATAAATTGTAAATAATTGCGGTCCCAACACCGATCCCTGAGGCACATGACTAGTCACTGATTGCCAGCCAGAATAGCACTCATTTATCCCCAGTCTTTGCTTCCTGTTAGTCAACCAATCCTCTATCCATGCTAATACTTTACCCCTAACGCCATGCATCCTTATCTTATGCAGCAGCTTCTTGTGAGGCACCTTGTCGAAGGCCTTTTGGAAATCTAGATACACCACATCCACTGGGTCCCCCTTGTCCACCTTGCTCGGAATATCTTCATAGAATTCCAAAAGATTTGTCAAGCATGACCTGCCCTTCATGAACCCATGCTGCGTCTGCCCAACGGGACAATTTCTATCGAGATGCCTTGCTATTTCTTCCTTGATAATAGACTCAAGCATCTTCCCCACTGCAGAGGTTAAGATAACTGGTCTATAATTCCCCATCTTTTGTCTACTTCCCTTTTTAAACAGTGGCGTCACATTTGCTGTTTTCCAGTCTGCTGGGACTGTCCCAGAGTCCAGCGAATTTTGGAAAATTACCGCCAGTGCACCTGTTATTTCTCCCGCCATTTCTCTTAGTACCCTGGGATGCATTCCATCAGGGCCAGGAGACTTATCAGTCCTTAGCTCCATTAGCTTGCCCAACACTACCTCTTCCGTAATAATGATTGTTTTCAGGTCCTCACCTCCCTTCATCTCTTTGTCAATTACTGGCATGTTATTAGTGTCCTCCACTGTGAAGACCGATACAAAATACCTGTTCAATGCCTTGGCAATTTCATCATATCCCGTAACTAAATTCCCCTTCTCATCCTCTAAAGGGCCAATGTTTACTTTAGCCATTCTTTTTCATTTTATATATTTATAGAAACTTTTGCTATCTGTCTTTATATTCTGTGCTAGTTTTTTCTCATGTTCTATCTTACTTTTCTTTATAGCTCTTTTAGTGGCTTTCTGTTGACCTTTAAAGTTTTCCCAATCTTCTAGTTTCATGCTGTTTTTGGCCACTTTGTATGCTTTCTCTTTCAATTTGATAGCCTCCCTTATTTCCTTAGACACCCATGGCAGGTTACCTCTTTTCTTACAGTCCTTCCTTTTCACTGGAATATACTTTTGCTGAGCACTTTGAAAAATTGCTTTGAGAGTCCTCCACTGCTCGGCAACTGTCTCACCATAAAATCTTTGTTTCCAGTCTACTTTAGCCAAGTACTCCTTCATTCTATTGTCATCCCCCTTGTTCAAGCACAGGATGCTGGTGTTGGATTTTATCTTCACACTCTCCATCTGTATTCTAAATTCAACCATACTGTGATCACTCCTTCCAAGATGATCCCTAACTATGAGGTCATTAATTATTCCTGTCTTATTACATAGTACCAGATCTAGGATAGCTTGCTCCTTCATCGGTACCATTACATACTGTTCAAGAAAACTATCACGGATACACTCAACAAACTCCTCCTCAAGGCTACCCTGACCGAGCTGGTTCAACCAATCTACATGTAGATTAAAATCCCCCATGATAATTGCCATACCATTTTCACAGGCATTAGTTATTTCTTTGTTTATTGCCCGCCCCAATGTGATGTTGTTATTTGGTGACCTATAGACTATGCCTATCAGTGACTTTTTCCTCTAAGAATTTCTAATTTCCACCCAAATGGATTCAACATCATTCTCCATAGAACCTATATCATCTCTCAGCACTGCCCTGATGTCATCCTTGAATATCAGAGCTACACCACCTCTCTTACTTTCCTGTCTGTCTTTCTGAAAACTTTGATAAAAAACTATAGGTTAAGTATGAAACAGTTACAAAAGGCCATGATAACTTGTCATAAACTAATTGACAATCTCATAGGAAGGTTATAAACATGGCAAATGGAAAATGTAAGGATCTCATGGGAAGTTTTCAAAGGCAACCAAAGATGACCAAGCATAAACCTAGAATGAGAAAATAAACTATGTTGGCAAACTAGAAATGCAAATAAAAATGGACAGTAAGAGCTTCTTTAACTGTATAAGAAAGGAAAAGAGAAGTCTTGTTAACATATGCCCCTTAGAGAATGAGGCTGGGGAAAGATAATTAGAAATCAGGAAATAACAGAGAAGTTGAATTAATAAATAAATCAGACTTCAACGAAGAGGCATTCTAACATGGTTAATTAATCAAGAGTCCAAAGTGGGGTGGGGTAGGTAGGAAATATTCTTGAGAACCAGCACTAGAGAAAAAGGACGAAGGAATCCAATGGGGTTTATGTCCAGTGAATCCCCTGGAACTGATGGAATGTATTCTGGGTTTTAAAAGAAATAGTATGGAGATAGTTAGTACAATCACGATAGCATTCATTGAAGATTCCATTCCAGGTTGCTGTTCCTTGTGGGACAGTTCTATCTGAATTTTGCGAATGTAGAGGTTTCAGAAAACGCTGAATTGAGCTTCGTTGGCAGACAGACATTGGTCGTTCTTGGAATTTGAGCTGAAAATGAATGGGAACTTTTTTTTAAATTTCAGTTGTAATGTGCCAAGGCTGGATGGTGC
The DNA here is from genome assembly GCA_024137785.1 of Ginglymostoma cirratum. Taxonomy (NCBI): domain Eukaryota; kingdom Metazoa; phylum Chordata; class Chondrichthyes; order Orectolobiformes; family Ginglymostomatidae; genus Ginglymostoma; species Ginglymostoma cirratum. The sequence continues at coordinate 2,582,385 of JAHRHZ010000018.1, forward strand.
ATATATAGACAGCTCAAACAAAATACAGAGAAGCTTGGACTTCGGCCTGAAATGATTCCAAGGTTTGTAAGAAAAACATTATGGAAGTCTCAGAGGGTAGCACTCTGGGGAAGAGGCACTGGGAGGGTCGTACTGTCCCAAGAAGGGAGGAAATGTAACTATTTGGTGGTAATTTTCCCAATGACCTAATTAGGCATCTCAAAACTTTGGCAACAGGCACCTGATGTTCTTTTGTGACATGACTTACTTTCTTCCACTTAATTTCCCACTCTAGGTACTGGGTTAATTTTGAGAATGCTGTGGCTTTTGTGGAATGTTGAAATTTTCCTTCCTTTATGAGGTATCGCAATCCACACATTCCGTGGTTGGAAGTCAGAGATTACATTCCAAAGATAATAACCTTCAATTTAATGCTTTATTTTTCACTTGATTTAATGTGGATCATGAGGAAAGCTGTCTGCTTCACTCCATCAATAGCATTTCTGCTTCTGAATCAGATCAATGTGGCTTTCAGTCCCATACCCAAGTCTTGGCTGTGAACTCCAAGTTGCCAATTTATAGCGGCACCGAAGGAGTGCTGCACAGTCAGTGGCACTAGATTGTAGGATATGACCATCTGGCCATATGCTTAGGATGCCCGAGTTCCAACTACCAAAGCAAATCTTCTTCATCTAGCTCAACAAAGGCAGATGAACAAGAGGAGGACAAAGGAAGTGTATCAAAGACTCCCTGAAGGCTTCCCTCAAGATGGGCGGGCAATGGCCTAGTGGTATTATTGATGGACTATTACAATGGAGACCCAGATAGTGTTCTGGGGACCTGGGTTCAAATCCCGCTATGGCAGATGGTGGAATTTGAATTCAACAAAATATCTGGAATTAAGAATCTAATGATGATCATGAATCCATTGTCGATTGTCAATAAAACCCATCTGGCTCCCTAATGTCCTTTATTGAAGGAAACTGCCATCCTTACCTAGTCTGGCCTACATGTGACTCCAGACCCACAGCAATGTGGATGACTCTTAATTGTCCTCTGGGCAATAAATGCTGCCTGGCCAGTGATGCAGTCATCCTGTGAATGAATAAAGCAAAAAAAAGATAAGCACCACAGATGGCAACTTGTGGGAGACGCCCACTCAGAAGAAACTGACTTGGAGGAACCTCTTGTCTGAAAGGCCAAATTCTTCCAGTGCACCTGTCAGTAAGAGGAAGTACGGAAAGCAAATTGGAGAAAGGAATGCCAGCGATCTCAATGTCAACGATCAATCCCACCTGTCAGAAACATCTGCAAAATATATGTTTGGAGATGTGGCTCTGGGATCAGACTCAACAGCCACACAAGGGCCAACAGAACCCATGACCAGTGACACAGAATTTCCGAGGTGGACGAACATATTTGTTAGAGAGTGTTTGATGATGACAAAATCAAAGCGATCTCACCTCATCGCCTGGATGTAACAGCACAGTTTCAAGGAAGAGTCTGAAGAGAATAGATGAATGGGAGTTAGTGGTCCCATTGATGGAAGGTCCAAAAACAAATACTGATTGAAGGTATCTGGCAGAAGAACCACTGACAACATGAAGATGATTCTTTACTACATTGATTAGCAGCTGCTGGGCATTACCTGGAAGTGTGTTGGAGACGGATTCAAACCTGATTCTCAAAAAGGGGATTGAAAAAGAACCTCCAGCGGTGCTGATTTAAAATTTCATCTTCAACCAGCAGCAAATCAAAGTAACTGGCGAATGATCTCCTGTTATCTGTGGGATCTTGCTGTGTACAAATTTACTGCTCCATTTTCCTTCCAGTCTACTCATTAAAGCTAATTTATTGGAGTGAAGAGATATGGAATGTTCTGTGGAAATGAAAAGTGTGATAAAAATGCAAGTTCTTTGTTTCTTAAACATGATCGTCTTGAAAACATTAGCAGGGTTAGGGTTACAGCTAGGATTAGAGTTAGGGTTATGGTTAGAGTTCACTTTAGCGTTAGAGCTAGGGTTAGAGCTACATCAGAATCAAGGTTAGATTTGACATTGGGTTAGGGTTATGGTTAGAGTTGAGTTTAGGGTTAGAGCTAGGTGAGAGTCAAGGTTAGACTTGCAATAGGGTTAGAGTTAGTGTTATGGTTAGAGTTGAGTTAGGGTTAGATTTAGGGTTATGGTTAGAGTTGAGGTTAGGATTCAGCTTAGGGTTAGAGATAGCAGTCCTGCACTCTACCATATCTTCATTTGAGCAGTTAGATACATGAATATTGCCAACAGAAAGAAGATCTTCTAATTCTCAGTCTCTCTTCCAGCTTCAACTGTAATGGTGCCATTGACTAACCAATGGGTGGAATTTAATGCCAATTCCCCTGGTGCAATTGCTGGCAGAGAGGACATCTAATCAGGCAGGTGGCTGGTATGCGAGGACTCTATTGCCTTTCCACTTCTGCCCTGAATAGTTTCTAGACAGGAAGGCAATGAACATACCCTTCAGCCTGACAGCAGTGTAGGACCTTCAATGGGTAATTAATGCTCACTTAAGAGCCTTACTTTGCTGCAAAATGTTCCCTTATAGAGACGTTCCGTCAGACAGCACCAAAACAGGCCCTTCTGTCCAACCCGTCCATGCCAACCAAGTTTCTTAAACTGCACTAGTTCTACTTGCCTGTGTTTGGCCTATATCCCGCTAAACTTTTCCTATCCATTTACTTGTTCAAATATCTTTTAAATGTTGCAATTGTGCCCGCCACTACCACTTCTTCTGGCAGCTTAATCCATATATGCACCACACTCTTGTGTGAAAAAGTTGCACTTCAGGTCCCTTTTAAATATTCCCCCCTTTACCTTAAACCTACGTCCTCTACTGGACTTCCCTATCCCGGGAAAAAGACCTTGGCTACCTACCTTATTTATGATGAGGAGGTGCTGGTGTTGGATTGGGGCAGACAAGGTCAGAAGTCACACGACACCAGGCTATAGTTTATTTAAAAACACAAGTTTTCAGAGCCTCAATCCTTCTTCAGGTGTTACTGAGAGAGGTAGTATCAGACACAGAATTTATAAGTGAAATATCAAAGGGTCACACCACTGATGAGAGTGTACTGGACAAACCTAAGATGCTGTTAAATCTTTCATCAGTTAGAAAGTTTTAATTGATTAATATATATATGTATGTGTAAAAGCAGAAAAGATCCCAATTGGTCATGAACCCACTCAAGTTGTCCTACAACACAGATTACGCTGTAATCACACCTCTCGCAAACTCCTCAATCATTTTGTGCACTCAACTCTACAGCAATCGCTGTAACCTTGAACTCGAGATAGAGTCCATGTTCTCAGCTTGCGCTCAAAATACAGCAGTACAGTTACGAGACACTGCCGAACAGAGGAGGCAATATCACCATACCACTTACACACACACCAAAAACAAGAAGCTGGAGAAATTTGGCATCACCACCGGCAATAGCCAAGGCTCCCCTGGCACCACAGTTGAAAGCGGAACCACCACGGGAAAATCCATCGTCAACTTATCTGGATGGGATTGAGGTTCTCAGCCAAGGACTCAATTTCTGCACCACCATCAATGTGGACCCTATTGGTCTCGCGGCAGACACAGGGGAATTCATCGGACAAGTGAGTCTCCGGGAATTCTTCCAAGATGTCAGCAGCGAGCCCAATAAGACAACCAACGAACCGGATCAGTTAACAGAGAGATCCATGGGGGAAGCGGGCAAAGAAGGAGCCGAATTGGACTCCTCCGGAGGACAGGGGCTTGGCAGGTTTGCTCAGGCCATCAGAGAATGCGTGAATGCCAGACTCATCAACTGCACTCACAAGTTAGTGCAAAACATCACCCAGGCACAACGCAACACTATCGGTGCTCTCAAGACAATCACAACATTGTCATCAATCCAGCAGACAAAGGAGGAGCCATTGTCATACAGAATAGAACAGACTACTGAAGGAAGTGTACTGACAGCTGAACAACCAGGAGCAGATGACTGCCTGCCATTCTGACCAAAGAACGCACTCATCAATTGAACAGACTGGTCAGGACTTTTGATCCAGTTCTTCAGAGTAACCTACACACTTCATCCCACGTAGGGGACTTCTACTGCCTTCTAAAGATACACAAAGCCAACACACCTGGGCATCCCATTGTATCAGGCAATGGGACTCTGTGTGAGAACCTCTCTGGCTATATCAAGGTCATCTTGAAACCCATTGTACAGGGAAACTCCATCTTCTGTCACGGCACAACAGATTTCTTACACAAACTCAGCACCCACGGACTAATCAAACCAGGAACCTTCCTCATCTCAAAGGATGCCTCTATACCAGTATCGCCCACGATGCCACCATCACTGCAACAGCCTCAGAATTCAATACCAAAAACCACAGACAGAACGCAGGCCTTCTGGCCCAGAAGTAGGGACACTGTCACTGTGCCATAAGGCCTGTTTCATCTATCTATATATGCTCAAAACACAAAGGATCTTTTGGAGCTGTTTAATGAGCGGGATGCTTTTGCGATAGAGGGAGTGCAATGGATGTTTACCAAATTGAGTCATGTGATGGCCAGTTTGGTGAATGATGAGCAGTTGAGTTGGTTAGGATTCTATTCACTGGAGTTTAGAAGAAAGCGGGGTGGAGGTGGAATCGCATAGAAACCTAAAGCGTTCTAACAGGATAAGACAGGAAGGTGATGATGGTGAGGGATCATAGTTTAATGGTAAGGGGTAAATGTTTTAGGACAGAGATGGGGAGAAATGTCTTCACCAAAAGAGTGGAATTCACATCCACAGAAAGTGGTTGAGGCCAAAACATTCTATTTTCAAGAAGGAGGTAAATATAGCTCTTGTGGCTAAAGGGATCTGTGGAGGTGAGGGTGAAGTTAGGCTATTGAACTTGATGATCAGCCATGATCAGATTGAGTGGTGGAGCAGGGTCGAGGGGCTGAATGGCCTACCCTATTGATACTTCTGCGCATGACCACTTTGGTAACATACCACTCAAGGACAAAGACAGCAGCTTGAGGAAATGAGGGAGAAATTTGGAGGAAATGTTTGAGGTTAGAATGGAATATCACCACCAAAATGTTTTATTGTTTATTGCTTGAAAAATTCTAATTAATCTTTAATGTGTTGCCAATGGCAATATAATTAATCCCATTGGATTAGCAAGTGAAGGCATTTACCCGTACATTGATTGCCCTCCAGTTCTATCACTTCTTATATTCTAGCATCCCTGCACAGCACACGACTTGGAAGAACATGACGGCTGAAAAGTAATTTTTGAGAACGTTATTCTGAACCGCAAAATTAAAACAGAAATTCCAACAGAGATCTTTGGGGATGACATCTGGACTATGGTTTGTTCAGTAAAGATAATTAAAAGGGTTATAAAAAAACATTCACTAATTCCTGTTGGGTTAATTCTAGATATAAGATATTATCAAACGAATTTCAGACATCCGTTTGTCACCACATCCAAAGGGAAGATTGTCAACATATCTGGGTGCTCTTTGAGATGTGATAGTATGTCAGGCTTTTGTGAAGTATTTAGGATTGAAAGTTGAGCTCGCACAAACCTCTAAGTACTATTCACCTGTTACTCGTGCATTCATTGATTCACATTGGCTCCCAGCCTAAACATATAGCAGTTCTAAACTTCCTGTTGTTAATCAGATCTCCCCAGCTCTCCCAATAACTGTAATTCTCTCCAGTTCTACAGGTCCCAAGAACACTTCATATTCCTTCAGATCTGGCCTCTTGTGTCTGCCCAATTTCATTGGTCTCCCACAGGCAGCAGTGGGACATCTAGTCCCTAAACTCTGAATTTCCTGAACGTTACTGTTTCTCTACTTTGTTTTTGCTAAATCATGGACAAAATGTTCTGCTACTCAGTATCACTCAGCATCATAGAGTCATACAGCATGGAGAAAGATCCTTCAGTCCAACTAGTCAACGCCGACCAGTTTTTCCAAACCAAATTAGTCTCACTTGCCTGGGTTATTCCCATATGTCTCTAAACCCTTCATATTCATGTACCTGTCCAAATTTCTTTTAAATGTTGTAACTATACCTGCATCTACCACTTTGTCTGGCAGTTCATTCCATGTATGAACCACTCTCTGTGTGAAAAAGCTGCCTCTCAGGTCCTTTTTAAGTCTTTCTCCTAGAGTGGAACTTGCAGGGTGGTGCCCTTGTCCCTGTAGCTAGTAAAAGTCACTGTTTTGGAAGATGTTGCTTAAAGACCCCTAGTAAGTTGACTCTGTATCCTCAGCATCATTCAGATGGTACACACTGCTGCCAGTAGATGCAACGCCAATTAAGTGGGCTGCTTTCTGTTGGAACACTGTCGAGCTTCTTAAGAGTTGTTGGACCTGCAATCATCCAGGCAAATGGAAACGATTTCATCATAGACTTGTGCCTTGTAGATGGTGGACAGGCTTTGGGGAACCAGAAGATGAATTATTTCTTGTTCTTATGATCTCTGTGTCTATAACAGCTAATCCAGTTCAGTACTTGGTCAGTGGTCGCCTTGAAATGTTGATAGTGGGGGATTCAGTGACGATAATCTGCCCTGTCAATGGGACAGCATTTTTCCTGGGATGTTGACACTGGTGTCTGGGACATCATTTGTAAGATATGCTTCTGTGAGAATGACTGTATTAAGCTGTTGTTCTACAGGTCTGTGGGACATCGCCCACAGGATGTTAGACAGGGAAAAATTGTAGGGTTGGTGAGCCTTTTGACATCTTCCATGCTTTGGTCGACGCCATTTGATCCACGTGGGCTCATTCCTTTTATCAGACATCATCATACTTTGATACAATTTAATGCTGGATTGTTTCAGAGGGCATTTAAGAGTCAACCACATTGCTGTAGATCAGGAGTCACATGTAGGCCAGACCAGACTAAGATGACAAAGTTCTGTCCCTGAATCGTATTAATGCACCTCATGGGATTTTAAAGCCATTATTTCATGGTCATCATTTGTTGCATTGGGAATCAAACCAATGTTTGTGGTCTATTGGCCTAGATTACTCGTCCAGTAACAATATCTACACCACTATCTCCCAACACGTGTTTCTACATTGTCTCCAAGCTACAACGTTAAGCGCTAAACTTTAGATAACGCAACACCAGTTTTCATGATCTATCCGGAAGAATAACATATGTGATGTTGTTTTTTTGGTGTTGGTAAGGCACAGAAGATTAAGATCAAAGTGGATGTGTGAAGATGTTCACATTAATCTGAAGTTGAACTGTTTGTCTTTAACAATTTGTCTGAGGGAGTCAAGATGTTCTATTTGGCTCAAATCTAACTCATCAAAGACATAATGATGCAAGATGACTTCAGCATAACAGCATCAGTTAGCAGGGTTTCCAACATCCTGCAGAATGTGCAGGATTGCCAGTAACACATTAATGACAGCAAAAGGATAGCTGTATGTCAATATTGCAGGATAGAATAGAATAGCCTTTATTGTCATGTGCTCTCGAAGGAGTGCAGTAAAAAGTTTGTCATGTCGCCTCTTGGCAACATCTTAGGTACAGGGTACGTAGGTACAGTTACTTTAAGTGTTGTCACAGGATTTTAGAAAAAAAGGTAAGCTAGCATGGGAATACAGAGTTTAAAAGTCCAGAATGAGAATAAAATGTGTCTGTTGTTCAGTTTATGGTCCTTTTCTACTGAGTCCATGCCCACTGAGCTTCAGAACACAAGACTTCCCCTCTGACCTGGACTCACCTCCAGGACACTTGGCTCCCAGCTTGGCCTGCGCTCGCTCTGCTCCTGCTCCGGGACTCGGCCTACGCTCACGCTGCTCCAGGACTCTGCCTGCACTCACTCTGCTCCTGTTCTGGGACTCGGCCCACGGTCATGCTGCTCCAGAGCTCGGCCTGCGCTCACTCTGCTCCTGATCCAGGGCTCGCCCCGCGCTCGCTCTGCTCCTGCTCTGGGACACAGCCTGCGCTCACTCCGCTCCTGCTCCAGGACTCGGCCCGCACTCACTCTGCTCCAGGACTCGGCCTGCGCTCACTCTGCTCCTGCTCCGGGACTCGGCCCGCGCTCACTCTGCTCCAGGACTCGCCCTGCGCTCGCTCTGCTCCTGCTCTGGGACTCAGCCCGCACTTACTCTCTTCCTGGCTCCAGGATTCGGCCTGCGCTCACTCTGCTCCCCATTCTGGGACTCAGCCTGTGCTTGCAAAACCCTGAAGAAAAGGTTGACATAAATTTAATGTCAATGTTGCAGGAGACTGCTCCATCTTGATTGGATCCTCACTGCTCAACAAGTAAAGTCAGTCCTGCTATAATGCATATTCCGGCAACGCAACTTAATTATAACATGACTGATGAATGGGGGAACGCAATTTATAAAACGCGAACTTGCGATAGTTATAACACGATTCCACCATAAAACTGGATGTCTTTTTTAAGCCAACCCCCAAGAAACAGTCAGAAAACAGTGAACCACGGCCATCCCACTTCTGGATTAACTATTTTTCACCCTAACCCTGAAAGCTTGACTGCACCTGAAGGTGATGATAATGATGATGAAGAAGATGACAATGACGAGCCTCAGCCACAACAGAGCAACCTCAAAACCTCCTCCCTCATCAAGTCATCTTGACATTATTTCAAGGTATGGTGTTAAATTTACTTTTATTTCATTATTAGATATGAATTAAACATTTATTCAAACTGTGCTATCTCTTGTCTTAGACTTTTGAGTGATTTATTTTGGTGCTCTATCCTAAACCCCACTTTTCCCATAGGCCCCATTATTTCTATTGTGCAAATTTCCGTAATGCGATGTTGCGTAGGGCATAATTATTGTATTATAGTAGAACCGACTGAATAGAATCCATTCGATTTCTTTACAGTAATCGATTGCTTTACTTTACTTAAACATCTGTAATCCCCTTGAATCACGAATTCACTTGGAGTTCTGCAAACATCTTATTCTGCTGCATACTGATCGCTAAAGCCAGCTTCCATTTCAATTTGCAACAGTTCACACTGACCATGTTCTCAAACTAAATTAGTCCCACTTGCCTGCATTTGGTCCATATCCCTCCAAACCTTTCAAGTTCATGTACTTATCCAAATGTCTTTTAAACATTGTAGCTGTCCCTGCATCCACTACTTCTCTGGACGTTCATTCCACACATGAAGCACTCTCAGAGAAAAACTTTAAAAAGTTCTTTTTAAAACTTTCACCTCCCACTTTAAAAATATGCCGCCTAGTTTTGAACTTACCCACCTGAGGGGAAAAAACCCTGTTATTCTCCTTTTCTATGTCTGTCATGTTTTTATAAATCTTTATCAACCTCCTACACTCCAGTGAAAATATCCCAGCCTATTTTTATAATGCAGACCTGTCATTCCTGGCAACTTCCTGATAAATATTTTCAGAATCCTCTCCAATTTAATAATATCCCTCCTACAGCAGGGCAATGACTCTATGTCCTGATGTAGCAAGATCTGGTCAGTATCCAGGCTTGGGCTGTTAAGTGTCATATAAATATTTGTGACACGCAAGAGCAGGCAATGACCAGTTCCAAACAATGAAAATCTAATATTCACCTCTTGACAGTTATTGGTTTTCCCAACATTGAATCCTCTATTCCCAACATCCAGCAGGTTACCATTGACTACAAGCTGAACTGAGCTAACCATATAAATATAGTGGCTCAAGGGCTGGTCAGAGGCTAATAATTCTGTTTTGACTAACTCAGCTCCTGTCTCCCTAAAGACTGTCCACCATCACAAATAATTGGTGAGAAGTACAGTACGATACTCCCTGAATCATTGCAGTTCCAATAAGATCTATGAAGCTTGACAGCATCCAGGACACTGGGTCCAAAACCCCTTGGAGTATCTTCCTAATCGCACTATGGGTGATGCTACACATCAGGGATCGCAAGAAGACAAAATGCCAGCTCAGTCACATCTGTGATAACAAGGTGTAGAGCTGGATGAACACAGCAGGCCAAGCAGCATTGGAGGAGCAGGAAAGCTGACTTTTCTGGCCTGGACCCTTCTTCAGTCACGTCTTGCCCTTGGTTATCAGGAGTGGGTAAAAAATAAGTGCTGATCCAGCCAACAACACCAGCACCCAATGAAGGAATGAAAAATTAAATTGCATTATTGGTCTGTCGTAATTCATAGAACAATGCCCTTCACAGTTTTAATCTAAGCTTAAGGCAGGTGTCACCTTGGAGAAGCTCACTGATGATAAAGGTAATTCTAACAGGACCGGACAGGGTAGAAGCAGGGAGGATGTTCCTGATGGTGGCTGTGTCCAGAACCAGGAGTCACTGTCTGAGGATTCGGTGTAGATGATTTAGGTTGGAGATGAGGAGACAATGAGTGGTGAGCCTGTGGAATTCACAGGAAGTAGTTGATGCTGAAACATTGAATGTATTCAAGACACAACTGGATACAACGCTTGGGGCAAATGGGATCAAAGGTTATGGGGAGAAAGCAGGATTGGGCTATTGAGTTGGACAATCATCTATGGCCTCCCTTCACTCCTATCTTCTAAGTTTCTATATTGTTTCCTTAGATATAGCAGAGTTAGCAATGACCATTAAAGTAACAAAATTTGGCATGTGTAAAATCAAGCAATGTCAATGCAGCAGTCTGAGTATCTAGTAAACATCATTTTTTAAATTCATTCATTCACACCTCATCTGCATGTTAGGCCCATTTGTTACCCATCCATAACTGTCCAGGGGCCAGCTAAGAGTCAATTACATTGCTATGGATCTGGAGTCACATGTAGCCCAGGCCAGGTAAAGGCTGCCGTTTCTTTCCCTAAAGGACCAGGTGGGTTTTTCCAATAGTCAACATCAAGTTCTGTGATATCTTTTGTATCACCATTTTAAGCTTGTCCCCAGTTACCGCTTACAAATATTTACTGAGTTTGCAGGTCAGAATTAGCCCAGCAGCTTCCCTACATATTTGTTCCACACATTTTACCCTGGCACTTCCTGGCCCACCCACTGTGCCTCCATCTCACTGCTGCATAAAGTAACTAAGTCCATACCTGGCTTTTCAACTCGCTTTTCTTGGAAGTCATGTCCACAGATATTTTACTCAGTGTGATTCCCCACCAATGGGCAGGGGCACTCCTGGTCTTTATGGTATCTTCTCTGAAAGGTAGGCATAACTAATCCAAGAGGTAACCCAGTCAAAGCACACTTGTAATGCACATCCAAGTGTGTATTACAGGTTTTTCTGCCTCTACCATACTCTTGAGGTAATAAGATTGGGTATGCCCCACTCTTTGGGTGAAACAAATTATTTTCCAATTCTTTTTCAATTCTTCTATAAATTGATTTAAATGTGTGCCCGCTGGTTATTTGCCTCCACCCTGCCTCACTAAAAGGCAGATGATCCAAGAACACCATCGAGATGCTCTCACATTACAGACAGGCGACTGGTAGTGAATTTAACCAAACAGTCGCCACGCCCCAAGTGAGGGGTGGAGTTGAGGAGCGATTCCTTCACGGTAACCTCAGCCAGGTATGGGAAATAAACCCATGCTATTGGCATCACTCTGTACACAAGCCAGCCATCCAAGTTAACCAACTCCATATATACCTTGCTTTAAACTCACAGACACCTCCATTCCAAAGATGGTGCTTCAGCCATCCTGTTGGTAACACTGACTGAAAGCTAACAATTTTCTTCACTGTAGCTCCTCGGTTATCTTTCATAAGACCTTAAGATATAGAAACAGGAGTTGACCCTTCAGCCCCTTGAGCCTGCTTTGCAATTCAATAGGATCATGGCTGATATGACATTCCTCACATCCACTTTGCTGCCCTTTCCCTGTAACCCTTGATTCCCCATTGATCAAGAATATGTCTACCTCAGCCCTAAATATACAAAAGGACTTTGGCCCCACAGCTCCCTGTGGCAAGGAATTCCATAGACTCACAACCCTCTGAGAGAAGAAATTCCTCTTAGCTCAGTCTTAATTTGACACTATGCCCTCTGATCCTACACTCTCCAATAAGTTGTGGTCCCAACATTGATCCCTGTGGAATCACACTTATTACAAGTTATCAACATGAAAAGTAAACCCTTATTCCCACTCACTGTTTTCTCCCCATTAGCCAAGCCTCTTTCCGTGCCAATATCTCACCTCCAACACCGTGGTCTCCGATCTAATGACTTAACCTTTTATGAGTATCTTATCGAATGCCTTCTGGAAGCTAAATTCAACAAGTCTCCTATACCTCTATCTATTCTGGTTCAGACTTCCTCAAAAAAACTCTAATAAGTGAATCTTTCAATCCCGTTTCACTCATGCATCACAATACATTTCTGTAGCTCATCGAGCATGGACTTACACCAACTAGAGAGGTTAATCTGGTATCAGAGAATTACGTGGAACAATCCCTCTTCTGTACCTACACTGGCCCTAAACCCCACCTCTTCCTCCGTTACATTGATGACTGCATCGGCGCCGCCTCGTGCTCCCACGAGGAGCTCGAACAGTTCATCCACTTCACCAACACCTTCCACCCCAACCTGAAGTTCACCTGGACCATCTCCAACATTTCTCTCTCCTTCCTGGACCTGTCTGTCTCCATCTTGGGTAACCACCTAGAAACCGATGTCCATTTCAAGCCCATTGACTCCCACAGCTACCTGGAAGACACAGCCTCCCACCCACCTTCCTGCAAAAATGCCATCCTCTATTCCCAATTCCTTCGCCTCCGCCACATCTGCTCCCAGGATGAGACATTCCACTCCCGTACATCTCAAATGTCCTCATTCTTCAAGGACCGCAACTTTCCCCCCACAGTGGTCGAGAATGCCCTCGACCGTGTCTCCCGCATTTCCCGTAACACATCCCTCATGCCCCGTCCCCGCAATAATAACCAAAAAAGAATCCCCCTCGTCCTCACGTACCACCCCACCAACTTCCGGATCCAACGCATCATCCTCCGACACTTCAGCCATCTGCAATCAGAACCCACCACCTAAGACATCTTTCCCTCCCCACCCTTATCTGCCTTCCGGAGGGACCACTCCCTCCACGACTCCCTTGTCCGCTCCACACTCCCCTCCAGCCCCAACACACCCGGCACTTTTCCCTGCAATCGCAGGAAGTGCTACACCTGCCCCCACACCTCCTCCCTCACCCCAATCCCAGGCCCCAAGAAGGCTTTCCACATCAGGCAGATGTTCACCTGCACATCTGCCAATGTGGTATACTGCATCTGCTGTACTCGTTGTGGCCTCCTCTACATCGGGGAAACCAAGCGGAGGCTTGGGGACCGCTTTGCAGAACACCTGCGCTCGGTTCGCAACAAACAACTGCACCTCCCAGTCGCGAACCATTTCAACTCCCCCTCCCATTCCTCAGACGACATGTCCATCCTGGGCCTCCTGCAATGCCACAATGATGCCACCCGAAGGCTGCAGGAACAGCAAATCATATTCAGCCTGGGAACCCTGCAGCCCAATGGCATCAATGTGGATTTCACAAGCTTCAAAATCTCCCCTCCCCCAACCGCATCCCAAAACCAACCCAGCTCATCCCCGCCTCCCTAACCTGTTTTCCCTCTCACCTCAAGCCACACCCCCATCTCCTCTCGACTAACATCATCCCGCCCCCTTGACCTGTCCGTCCTCCCTGGACTGACCTATCTCCTCCCTACCCCCCCCACCTACACTCACCTTTACTGGCTCCATCCCCGCCTCTTCGACTTGTCTGCCTCCTCTCCACCTATCCTCTCCTCTATCCATCCTCTATCCACCTCCCCCTCTCTCCCTATTTATTTCAGAACCCTCTTCCCCTCCCCCATTTCTGATGAAGGGTCTAGGCCCGAAACGTCAAGCTTTCCTGCTCCTATGATGCTGCTTGACCTGGTGTGTTCATCCAGCCCCATGCTTGTTATCTGGAGTTAATCTGGTGTTTATTTGACATTGTTATCTCAACAACAATTAAAATACTAACTACCAACAAGTCAACTCATTCAGATATTGACTAGAACTGGTGATGGTAGATGATTGTGGGCTGTTCTTCCAGTTCTGACACTTGGCTTCCAGATATTTTCCTAATCAGGCTCTTCAGAGATCTTATTACACACCTCCACAATAGATGAGACTTAAACCCAGGCCTCCTGTTCCAGAGGTATGGACAGTGCCACTGCATCACAACAGCCCCTAAAAGCCAAACCAAACAGACTACTTCGCCATCCCCCCAGACCTCCCCCTAACTGAGGACGAACGGTCAGTCCACAGTAAAGGCCTCCACCCACACATCAACGAATACTGCTCAAGCTTGGACATTGAGCAGTTTTTCCGCTGCCTCCGCCTCCACGCTTACTTCTTTAACAGTGAACCTAACCCTCCCTCTACTGACCCCTTCTCCCACCTCCAACGCACTCCCTCCTCCTGGACACCACCTCAAGGCCTCTTACCCTCCCTCGGCCTCTTCATCTCCAACTGCCGTCGTGACATCAATCGCCTCAACCTCTCTACCTCTCTCACCCACTCCAACCTCTCTCCCGCAGAACGTTCAGCCCTCCGCTCCAACCCTAATCTCACTATATTACCCATGGATAAGGGAGGCGCAGCTGTAGTATGGTGCACTGACCTTTACATCGCTGAGGCCAGACGCCAACTCTCTGACACCTCCTCCTACCGCCCCCATGATCATGACCCCACCCCCAAGCACCAAACCATCATCTCCCAAACCATCCATAACCTCATCACCTCAGGTGACCTCTCACCCACAGCCTCTAGCCTCATCGTTCCCCAACCCCGCACCGCCCGCTTCTATCTCCTTCCCAAAATCCACAAACCTGAATGCCCTGGTCGACCCATTGTCTCTGCCTGCTCCTGCCCCACCGAACTTATCTCCACCTATTTGAATTCCATTTTCTCCCCCTTGGTCCAGGAACTCCCTACCTACGTCCATGACACCACCCACGCCCTCCACCAACTCCAGAACTTCCAATACCTCGGTCCCTAATACCTCATCTTTACCATGGATGTCCAGTCCCGATACACCTGTATTCCCCACACAGATGGCCTAAAGGCCCTCTGCTTCTTCCTGTCCCGTAGCCCCGACCGGTCCCCCTCCCCTGACACCCTCATCCGCTTGGCCGAACTCGTCCTCACGCTCAACAACCTCTCTTTCAATTCCTCCCACTTCCTACAGACAAAGGGGGTGGCTAAGGGTACCCACATGGGCCCAAGCTATGCCTGCCTCTTTGTAGGTTGCGTGGAGCAATCCCTCTTCCATACCTACACTGACCCTTAACACCACTTCTTCCTCCGTTACATTGATGACTGTATCGGCACCGCCTCGTGCTCCCACGAGGAGCTCGAACAGTTCATCCACTTCACCAACACCTTCTACCCCAACCTTAGGTTCACCTGGACCATTTCTAACACCTCTCTCACCTTCCTGGACCTCTCTGTCTCAATCCCCAGCAACCACCTAGAAACCAATATCCATTTCAAGCCCACCGACTCCCACAGCTACCTAGAATACACCTCCTCCCACTCACCTTACTGCAAAAATGCCATCCCCCATTCCCAATTCCTTCGCCTCTGCTGCGTCTGCTCCCAGGATGAGGCATTCCAATCCCGTACATCTCAGATGTCCTCGTTTTTCAAGGACCGCAACTTCCCCCCCTCAGTGGACGAGAATGCCCTCGATCGTGTCTCCCGCATTTCCCGCAACTCATCCCTCAAACCCTCTCCCCGCAATCAAAACCAAAACAGAATCCCCCTCGTCCCGACATACCACCCCACCAACTTCCAGATCCAATGCATCATCCTCCGACACTTCCGCCATCTGCAATCTGACCCCACCACCAAAGACATTTTTCCCTCCACACCATTCTCTGCCTTCTGGAGGGACCACTCTCTCCATGACTCCCGTGTCTGCTCCACACTCCCCTCCAGCCCCACTGCACCCGGCACTTTTTCCTGCAACCGCTACACCTACACCTCCCCCCTCACCCGCATCCCAGGCCCCAATGAGACTTTCCACATCAAGCAGATGTTCACCTGCACATCTGCCAATGTGGTATACTGCATCCGCTGTTCCCGTTGTGGCCTCCTCTACATCGGGGAAACCAAGCAGAGGCTTGGGGACCGCTTTGCAGAACACTTACACTTGGCTCGCACTAAACAACTGCACCTCCCAGTCGCGAACCATTTCAACTCCCCCTCCCATTCAGCAGACGATATGTCCATCCTGGGCCTCCTGCAGCGCCACAACAATGCTACCCGCAGGTTGCAGGAACAGCAACTCATATTCCGCTTGGGAACCCTGCAGCCCAATGGTATCAATGTGGACTTCACAATCTTCAAAATCTCCCCTCCCCCAACCGCATCCCAAAACCAGCCCAGCTCGTCCCCGCCTCCCTAACCTGTCCTTCCTCTCAACTATCCCCTCCTCCCACCTCAAGTTCCAGCCCCATCTCCTACCTACTAACCTCATCCCACCCTTTGACCTGTCTGTCCTCCCTGGACTGACCTATCTCCTCCCTACCTCCCCACCTGCACTCACCTTTACTGGCTCCATCCCCGCCTCTTTGACTGGTCTGTCTCCTCGCCACCTATCTTCTCCAATATCCATCTTCTATCCGCCTCCCCCTCTCTCCCTATTTATTTCAGAACCCCCTTCCCCTCCCCTGTTTCTGAAGAAGGGTCTAGGCCCGAAAAGTCAAGCTTTCCTGCTCCTCTGATGCTGCCTGGCCTGCTGTGTTCATCCAGCTCTACACCTCGTTATCTCAGACCACTTGGTGAACATCTCTTTAGCCCATTGGCTTGAAGACTATGCAGTGTGTGAAATAATGTTAGGTGCTGGTATTTGAGTTAGCATTGAGTCAAAAGTGAGAGTGTAAAATTATTCCGCGCTGACAACTGTATTGTTCGGGGAAGATCCAAGGGTGAGTGATGTAAGGGACACAAAAATGTAATTGTCTGGAACTGGATTTGGGATCATGGTGGAGAGTCACAGGTTGTGGGTTTAATTTGCACTTCAGAGAACTGAGCGAATGATCCATGCTGACTCACCACAAATTTGGCAGCTCTACACCGTGTTATCTCAGATTCTCCAGCATCGGCAATTCCTGCTACCCATCCTCACCACTAATACGGTTGTTTTGCACACTTGGTTGGACGACTTGTTTGCAATGTAGAGTCGTGGCAACAGCGTGGATTCAATTCCCCTACAGCTGTCGTTACTGTGAAGGACATTCCTCCTCAACATCTCCCCTCCCCTGAGGTGTGGTGACCCTCAGCTTAAGGCTGCCATCAGTTGGCTCTCTCTTTCTCTCAATGAACGAGCAGCACTATGGTCTGGCAAGACTGTTGACTACTTTATCTTTGCAGTTCGGGTTCCGTTTAGCTCAGTTGGCTGGACGTCTGGTTTGTGATGTAGAATGAGGCCAATAGCGCAGGTATAATTCCTTCACTGGTTGAGGTTACCATGAAAATCCCGCTTTCTTAACCCTCCCCCTCATAGATGTGTAGTGGCCCTCAGGTAAAACCACCCGCAGTTTTCTCTCTCTCTAATAAGAGAGCAGCCCTCTGGGACTCTGATAACTTTGAGGGCATATTGCACTATTCGGGCTGTTGGCTTTAGGTGGAGATGGTAAAGACTTTGCAAGTGATATAGAATTGGCACTAATTTGAAGATGAATCAGGAAACCACCCCTAGTGCCCCAGCTAATTTGAAGCTAATTGTAGGCCTTTATTTTTTTCAAAATTTGTTCATGGAGTATTTTAACACGCAATTTGATTGTGTTATAAAAGTTCCATTTTTCACGGGAATGGTACAAAGGATAAGAAACCGTAATTAACAGAATGTACCTAAAGAGCTATTCTTACTGAGGTACGGTGGCTCAGTGGTTAGCACTGCTGCCTTACAGCACCAGGGGCCTGGGTTTGATTCCAGCCTTGGGTGACGGTCTGTGTGGAGTTTGCGCGTTCTCCCCGTGTCTGCGTGGGCTTGCTCTGGTTTCCTGCCACAGTCCAAAGATGCGCGGGTTAGGCGTATAGTTAGAATTAGCTTTTATTGTCACATGTACTCACTTGCATGAGCACAGTGAAAAGTTTACTAGCTGCCACTTAATGGCACCATCTTAGGTACCAATGTCCCTCGGCACAGAATCTTAGTACAAAGCAGATAAACAAAGAAAACACGTCAAGAAGTTAAACATTACAATCCTTCTCGGTAAAGCATATAAAAGAACAAAGAAACACCGTTAATAGTTCAATAACACAGTCCTGGGCTCATATTCCGTACAAACGGTCACCTTGGGCTGACTTCTCATGCTCTTGCTCCCGTAGATCGGCTGTGGTAAAGGCAGGGTTGTAGAGGCAGGGTACTAGGTTTGGGTGGGATGTTGTTCAGAGCTGCAGACTTGATGGGCCGAATGGCCTCTTTCTGCAATGTAGGCATTCCATGACAGTGGCTATGTGTAAATTTTAATTGGTAATTTGAAAATGCTTTAGGAGTCACATGGCATGTAAAGGGTAAGGTTATTCACTCCACGTGATCATTCAGCGACAAAAGGCCATCAATTTGAAATTGTTACCAACAGAATGAAGACAAGGGTTCAGCGAGGGTCAGAGCAGGGAATGCTTTGCTACACAGAGTAATTAAGCCAGAGACTTGCATTGTGAGGGAACATTGGATAAATATTTAAAGCAAAGGAAGGGGCAGGGCCTTTGGGAGTGCGTAGAGCAGTAGAATTATTTTTGCTTTCATTATAACAAAGAACCAAATGGCCCCCTTCTGTGTTGTAAACTTCTGTGGTTTTGTAGTACAAACTGTCTCCATTCCAGGAATGTCTAGCAAAATATAGCTACTGTTCCAACCATCTTTTTTGGTCTGCGCTAAGACGCCATGGGCAGAGATAAATTCTCAAAATGTTATTGCTTGCCAGTTAAATATTATTGACTCGGAATGACAATGCCTACAATAGCGCAGAAAGGAATCTGATGAGACAGCAGCATTTCTGCAGCTTCTGACTAATTTCCAGCCTCTTAATTGGACATTTTTGGTACATATTTTGAACATATTGACACTTTGAGATGCACCAAAACCAACTACATATAGATACACTTTTATACCCAATCTTAGACCTCCTCATCCTGAAATATTCCTTATGTTTCTCTCTCTAGAAGCCAGACATGCTGAGCATTTCCTGTTTTTGCTTTAATCTGATCTCCACAGTACAGGAAGGATGTCTAGGCTTTGGAAAGGGTGCAAAAGATGTTTACCAGGATGTTGCCCAGATGTGTATTAACTATGTGGAAAGGTTGGACAAACTTCGATTGTTCTCACTTGAATGTCGGAGCCTGAGAGGCAATCGGAAAGAACTGTATAAAATTATGAAAGATATGAATAGGGTAGATAGTCAAAGTCCTTAGTATTTGAACTGTTAAATACTAGGAGGCATAGGTTCAAACTGAGCAGGGGGAAAGTTTGATGGAGATGCACGAGGCAAGTTTTTTTACACAGAGGGTAGTGTAACCCTTCAACCCAACACGAATTAAAAATATGTCTATCTCCTCGTTAATTTTAGTCAGTGTTCTGGCGTTCACCTTACTCTGAGCTAATGAATTTCACAGATTCATGACATTTTGAGAGAAGTAATTCCTTCTCATCTCTTCTTAAATCTGCTACCTGTATCCTAAAACTGTGACATCTCACTCTAGATTGTCCCACTTGGAGACATCCTCTGTATGTCTATTTTGTCAATCCCCTTTAGCATCTTATATCCTGCAATGATACCTCCTCTCATTCTTTTAAACTCCAGAGAATGTAGGCCTAAACTGCTTAATCTCTCTTCATAAGAAAAGCCCTTCATCTCTGGAATCAGTCTAGGGAACCTCCTCTGAACTGTTTCCAATGCATCTACATCCCTCCCTAATTAATGGAACCAAAATTATACAGTTTAATGTTAGTCTGGATCTGATGGAAAGGATAGCTGTCCTTCAGATACAGTTACAGCATTATCAGGCATGAAGGGTGGCTTAGCTTAGTGCTTGTCCTTGTAGGTACATTCACAGTCACACGCACCTGATGATGAAAATTTAACATATTTTTACAAATGTCATAACATTTTTATAATCAAATTTCATCCAGGTCATCTCTGTGTCCTCAGAGAGTTTTAGTTTTCATTTTGCTTCCATTGCTGCTAGGTGTTTGTAAAATGCTATGGGGAAAACAGTGCGTGGTCCCTTTAAAAGCTGATGTGTTTTTTCTATGCTTTGCGATTCAAAAAGCATGTCTGTGGGTTTGCAGGTGCACAGGGCATCCGAATTGAAGCATTTGCATCAAAAGACTATACTGTTAGCAGACAAAGCAGCATTTTAACCCAGGCAACAAGTTTTTGGATTTAGCCAATTAATTTTAACCAGGCCCTTATTTACCAAAAAACAATTAAATTCAAATCTGATGGTTTTGACAACATAGGACCAATGCTATTGTAAGAAATTGATATGTCATCAAGGGTATAAAAGATGAGGGCATTTGGAAAATCAAGGGAGAGCCAACTGCCATCTGCGAAGGGAACAGCTCTCAGCTCTAAAAGAAAGAATCACTGGCTCTCACAGGATTCTCTAAGCCTTGGAGTAAGCTTCATTGAAATTAAAGGTAACTACAGCACAAATAGTTAAACTTCCTGGCAAAAGAATTCAACAGAGTAGGCGTTTCTGACAGAAGGATTCACTGAGAAGATGTTCCTAACAGAAGAATTCATCGGAGAAGACACAGAACATTCTGGAAGACGTAACCTGGTTGTAATTTACCATAATTTTTAATTTTATACAAATGGGACTTCTATTTATTGGAACGGCATACCATTATAATCTTGTTTCATTCAAGAATAGTGATAGTTAGAGGTGGTTTATTCAGATTGTCAATAGTTTAGTTAATTTGTTCACTGTTAAAGTTGGATAAATAAATTGTTACTTGTTGGTTATAAAGAGAGTGTCGGGGGTTTATTTTTTCTTAAACCACACCTTTATACCAGATTTGGGCTCTTTTAACAGATTATAGGGCAAGCCGCACCTCTCTAGGTATTTTGGTTTTAGTTATCAGAGGAGGGGATTGATCTCTGATTTGTAACAACGGTCCTTTTTAGTTTTAAGTGGAAAAGTAAAGGAATAAAGGTAAAAGTTGAATATTCTTTCATAGGTGCACTCCCTGCAAAGGCTTGGTCTCCTCTGCTTTGGCCGATCTCCAGGAAACCTCGGGTTTCCTGCTCTTGATGCTGCAGATGCCAAGGGACCGACATTTCGGGCTTGCTCTGGCCACACTGGAGGAGGAGCACGGTGTCACGTGAATGGTAGAGCACGAGCCTCTGTGGGTGATGGGTGAAGTCGCGCTGTTAGGGAGAGAGCCTGAATCAGCACAGGGCAGATGGTGGTGCTAACCATGCAGAGTACAGAAGAAAGTGACTCAGTGGTTAGCACTGCCACCTCATAACATCAGGGACCCGAGTTTGATTCCAGCCTTGGGTGACTGTCTGTGTGGAGCTTACGTACATTTGGTCAAACTTGTGACTGTGGTGAGCCCAGGCTTCAGCAATGGCTGTGGTGTTTCTCACATACACACAACCCACTGATCCTTGGCCAAGTCACCTCCAGGAACCACAGTAGGAGGCTGACAGTTTTTTCCAAAATTGAAACCAGTTGGACACTAATGTACAAATTGAATTCCACATTTGATTTTAATAGTAGGAATAGCTGTGTTGACAACTTTTGGCATTACATTACCACAGTCTGTGTGGGTTTCCTCTGGATGCTCCGGATTTCCCCCACAGTCCAAAGATGTGCAGGTTAGGAGGATTGGCCATGAGAAATTACCTGATGGGTTACTTATGGTAAATGCAAGGTTACAGGGATAGGGCGGGATTCTGTTCAGGCGGTCCGTGCAGACTAAATGGAGCGCATGGCGTCTTTCTACACTGTAGGGATTCCATGATTCACCTTCTTCCTGCCTTGCTGGCTGTTTCTCTGGACCTTATGACAGCATTGAACTGAATGGCTACTCTGGTCCAGGCTGGAAGGATCTGATGTTGTACTACCCTCTGGTGGCCAGAGGGAAGATGGCCGACACATTGTCCACCAAGACCTCCAAGTTGCTGACAATTAAGCGAAGAGTCAACTTGCCTTTCCCAGCCATATCCTTTGGAATTGTGCAGCAAGACACTGTGAATGGAAATGACTGGCTTGTACCATTGACTTGAGGCACAACAGGAACCTAAATATGACACTAGTGATGTGAATCCAAGAAGGTCTGAGTGTGTGCTCCTGTTGATGTTAGAGTGTGAGATCAGGTGAGATTGGCAGAATGCTGCATACATACATCAAGAGGTGTGCTGGGGAGCATTGTATGAGTTCTTAAGGATGAAAGACATCAGAGGATTTAGGGAAAAAGTGGGAACAGGTACAGAGTTGAATGATCAGCCATGATCATATAGAATGGCTCGAAGGGTCGAATGGCCTACTCCTGTTCATTTTTTCTATATATCTGTGTTCAGCGTATGAAAATTGACATGGCCAATTCCTGGTAAAGTTCAGTCCAATGGTTTATTTTTCATCTTTGAATCGTTTGAGTGATTAAGGACTCTCATGAAGTTTGCTGACACATGCATTTTTAATGTTTCGGAGTGGAATTTGAGGTGAACAGTTCTGGTGCACTAGAAACAAGGGGAAGATAAAAACAACTGATGTCGCTGAGTCACAAAAAGGCAGACTCATCCAGAAGGCCAGGCAGTGTGTGCAGGTTCAATCACAAGCAAGAACGATGCCGTCCGTTTAGCAGTTGCCAAACAATCAGGGCTGGGGAAGAAGTCTTGAACTGCTTAAGAGAAAAAAAAAATCCAGAAAGTCAGGGAGTCTGTGCCTGTGGATGTGAGACAGTGAAATCTGAAATGCCAAGCTACTAATGAAACTAACTAGAAAAGCTGCTGGATGCAGAGGGTTTGGAAAACCCATGTGTTTGCACAGACCATGTCTAAAAGTCAGAAAGAAGAAAGCTCCAGAAACAGGCTACAGCTGTGCCAACTGAACAAGGAACTTTAAAGTGGAGACAAGGAGACCTTTCAGTGAATTTGGAGTGTCTGTATGGACATTGTGGAAGGTAAAATGGTTGTACCTTTATTTCCTGATATTTATAATCAGACTGCTTCAAATGGAATCCCTACCTTATGGAAGCAGGTCATTTGGCCTATTGAGTCTACACCAACCCAGACCCTATCCCATCCCGATAACTCTGCATTTCCCATGGCTAACTCACTTATCCTACACATCCCTGGACATTATGTGCAATTTAGCATGACCAACCTACCTAACCTGTACATCTTTGGACTGTGGGAGGAAATCAGAGCACGCAGACGTGGGGAGAGCGTGCAAACATGACGCAGATAGTCGCCCAAGGGTAGAATGGACCCCAGGTTTCTGGGCGTCTGAGGCAGCAGTGTTAACCACCAAGTCACCATGCTGCCCACACTGTATAAAATAGTTTGCGTGCAGTGTAAAGAAAATTTTTTTGCTCCCTTTGTGTGCCATAATCTTTCTTTTAAAGTATATCGGCAGTCTCTTGCGAATACGTTCAGTGACAGACCATCGCAATAAAGAAATAGCAATAATGAAATTTATGGTCTATCAAGCCAGGTTTCACTCTGGGACTTGACTTGTCCAAAAGTTCCACCAGACGGAGATACTAACAATCACAAGTACTTCCATTCTCAAAGCTCCAATGTTCCCCTCCTCTGTACAAAACAACTAGATCTCATTAGACCTGAGGCTCAGTTCTTTTGAACTAGACTGCTAAATGCAAGTATACTCCTAATATTTAACAGATGCATCTCGATCCCAAGCTCCAGTGTTGTCTAGACATGGAAATGAGCCGTCAGTGATATACAGTGTGACTGAACTCCCAAGGCTATTCACAGAGTGCCCACATGAACTTCAGTCACATGTTTGTGGTAACTAGGGCTGCACCAAACCCATGGGACGAAAACAATGTCTATTTCAGGGAAGAAACTAATTGGAAAATTTTTTCCAAGTTTTTGAAGATCCAAACATGTCTGACCCCAGATCCATGAACTCCCAATACCCTCATTACTGCATCCAGAATGCAGGGAATTGGGAGATTCCGTGTCCTCTGTGTAATATAAAGAGCAGGGCATGCAAGATAAAATGCAATTTCTCTGTTGCTTAACCGCTCAATGTTAGCCATCGCGATTACTTCGCCTTGTTTCAACTAATTCAAAAAGATGTTGTCAAATGTTTCAAACAATTCTAAGGGCCAGAGCTGATGAGAGATAGATGGGAATAAAATATCTTATTTCCAGCCCAATTATATAATTCTTTCAATAATTTTGTTTCGGGGGAGATGGCAAATGCTGGCTTTGAACATTTCTCATGATTCCTCTGTTTTAAAAAACTGCTGACTCAGCATAAGAGATGACTCATATTTTCACAGCACCTTTCAGAACACAAGGAAGTCTCAAACAACTTGGAAAATACCCCTGGTGTGGATACTGTCCCACTGGAAGAAGTGCACCACCAAAGTTTTGTGCAACATTAATGGCCAGATAATTCATTTTTGGGATGTTGTGTAAGAGATAGACATTGACCGGAGACATATAAGGGGAAGCTTCAAAGTGGTGCCATGGGACCTTTTATGTAACGCATCTGAGAGGGCGAACAGGTTTTATGCTCATCTAAAATTTGGGACATTAAGCAGTGCACCTGCAGTGCCGCACGGAAAAGTCAGCGATATTGAGTGATCTAGGAATTTGAGACTTGTTTTCGGTTTAATGGAAAATTGTACCTTTGAGTAAGATGCTGTACCATTCCACATTGCAGGTATGCATGGTGTGTGATGTGATTCACACCTTTTTCCCGTATCTTTTTTGATCTCTTTAGCTCTAAGAACTATATCTGACACCTTCTTGAAAGCATTCAATGTTTCGGCTTCAACCACTCTCTGTGCAGAGAATTCCACAGGCTCCCCTACTTTCTGAGTGAAGATATTTCCCCTCATTTCAGGCCCACCCTGTATCCTTAGACTGTGTCATCCTGGTTCCAGACTCTCTGGTCATTGGGAACATCCTTCCTGCATTTTCTCTGTCTAGTCCTGTTAGAATTTTACAGGCTTCAATGAGTTCACCGACATTTTTATAAACCTGCTATTAAAGTCCTAATTGATCCAATCTCTCTCCACACTTCCATCCTGCTATCCAAGAATCAATCTGGTAGACCTTTGATGCCTCTCCATAGCCATAACATCCTTCCTGAGATAAGGAGACCAAAACTGCACACAACACTCCAGGTGTGCTCTCACCAAGGCCCTGTACAAGTGCAGCAAGACATCTCTGTTCCTGTACTCGAATCATCTCACTACGAAGACAAACATACCATTTGCTTTCTTCACCGCCTGCTGCACCTGCAAACTTTCAGTCCCTGATGTACAAAGGCATGCAAATCTCGTTGTACGTACCCTTTTCCCAATCCATCATCATTTGGATAGTAATCTGTTTTCCTGCCTTTGACAGCAAAGTGGATACCCTCATAATTATCCATGTAATACTTCCATGCACTTTCCTGTGATGTATTGGTTCCCCTGCAGAGCTGACTCAACAGGCTAGAATATTGTGGCGATCCAACAGCTTCCTCATCACTTTACTGTACAGGACATTGATTCAGCCGCTGTTGGAATTTTGCATTCAGTTCTGGTCTCCCTGCTATAGGAAGGAACTTATGAAACTCGAAAGAGTTCGGAAAAAAAAAATCTACAAGGATGTTGCCAGGGTTGGAGGGTTTGAGCTACAGGGAGAGGTTGAATAGGCTGGGACTATTTTCCTCGGAGGCAGAAGTGTGACCTTATAGAATTTTATAAAATCATGAGGGGCGTAGATAGGGTGAATAGCCAAGGTCTTTTCCCCAGGGTAGGGGAGTCCAAATCTAGAGGGCATAGGTTTAAGGTGAGAGGGGAAAGATTTAAAAGGAATCTAAAAGGCAGTTTTTTTTCACACAGAGGGTTGTGCATGTATGGAATGAGCTGCCAAAGGAAGTGGTGGAGGCTGGTAAAATTTCAACATTTAAAAGGCATCTGGATAGGTACGTGGATAGGAAAGGTTTAGAGGGATATGGGCCAAATGCTGGCAAATGGGACTGGATTGGTTTGGGATATCTGGTCAGCATGGATGGGTTGGACTGAAGGATCTGTTTCCGCGCTGTATCACTCTGTGACTCCACGACATTTATGGATTTTAAAATAATAGGTTCTGTGCCATGGCTGACATTCAGTTGTTGGTATGTTGGTAGAATTCTGGGGCCGTACCAAAGTGCAAATTCTCTCTTATGAAACAAGAGTTACAAAAGGCACCAAAGTTTCACACAATTCCATTCTGAAATCCAACGTAAGATTTTGGACATTAATCAACCTCAAAAACTCTGGCTGACTTTTCTTTCCTCTTCTGTCCGGGGTGCTGACTAATTTTGAGTTTCTCTGTTCAGCAGAGAGGAGATTGAAGCAGGGAATTCCCTGGTATTTACACATCCCTATGAAGCTCCAATTGACTCAGTCCTTCACTGACGCTAAACATTACATTGTGTATTCAGTGCAGTCTATTCAAGAATGCTTTGTTTGAGGATAAAAAATTCAGTCTAACAAAGGCGCCCAGTTTCCACTGCAGCATGGGGCCTCCCTGTCAATGCGAAAACAGCAGAAGAGGGCAACTAACACAAGTGTCACCTCAAAATGTCCCACTGCGACAGTGTGTGTTTCACATTTAAGATAACAAGAATGGGGCTGGATGAACACAGCAGGTCAAGCAGCATCATAGGAGCAGGAAAACTTGACATTTCGGGCCTAAATCCTTCATCAGAAATGGGTTTTCTGATTTTCTGATTTCTCCATTTCTGATGAAGGGTCTAGGCCCGAAACTTCAAGTTTTCCTGCTCCTATGATGCTGCTTGGCCTGCTGTGTTCATCCAGCCCCACGCCTTGTTATCTCGGATTCTCCAGCATCTGCAGTACCTTTTATCTCTGATACTATTTTATCTCTGTGTTTCACATTTGCTCCTTTTGCTATGGCGACGGGTCATTCTCATTGTAAGTTGCTATTATTCGAGTGGGATTTTAGTTGCCTTGAAATGTAAATCCTGAAGTTTAAATCTAGTGGGAGCATAGAGGCCTTTCTGGACTCTATTAGATAGCCAGAACACCTCTTTGGAGATACTCAAGTATGTTTACTTTTGAGAAATACCTACAGAAACAGTACTAGAGATAAAAGGTACTGCAGATGCTGGAGAATCCGAGATAACAAGGTGTGGGGCTGGATGAACCCAGCAGGCCAAGCAGCATCATAGGAGCAGGAAAGCTTGACGTTTCGGGCCTAGACCCTTCATCAGAAATGGGGGAGGGGAAGAGGGTTCTGAAATAAATAGGGAAAGAGGGGGAGGCGGATAGAAGATGGATAGAGGAGAGGATCGGTGGAGAGGAGGCAGACAAGTCGAAGAGGCGGGGATGGATTATGAGAGAGTTGCAGTGGGAGAGAGATTCCCTGAGGTTTGTCCGGAGGGAGGAGAGTAACATCTTCAGGGTAGGCATCCTTAGAAGAGGCTTCGCAGTGGGGTTAAAATTGTATCAGAGATAAGAGGTACTGCAGATGCTGGAGAATCTGAGATAACAAGGTGTGGAGCTGGATGAACCCAGCAGGCCAAGCAGCATCATAGGAGCAGGAAAGCTTGACGTTTCGGGCCTAGACCCTTCATCAGAAATGGGGGAGGGGAAGAGGGTTCTAAAATAAATAGGGAAAGAGGGGGAGGCGGATAGAAGATGGATAGAGGAGAGGATAGGTGGAGAGGAGGCAGACAAGTCGAAGAGGCGGGGATGGATTATGAGAGAGTTGCAGTGGGAGAGAGATTCCCTGAGGTTTGTCCGGAGGGAGGAGGGTAACATCTTCAGGGTAGGCATCCTTAGAAGAGGCTTCGCAGTGGGGTTAAAATTGTATCAGTACTGCCTGTTCTCGTATTTCTGTTATCTTTCTCCCATGCTCTAATTGTTACCCATGATTTTATTTAGTCATTCTCTCACTTTGTTTTCTGTCCAATTATTTAACAGACCATGTGTTTTTGCACAATCAAATGTTTTTTCTTTATATTTGGTCCCCTCTTTGCCCTTGCTATTTAGCCACAAAGGGTTGGTCTGTTTTGTGAATTTTTTCTTGCTTGTTGCCCAAGTTTAACCATTCCAAAAATAATCCTTGCCACTCCTAAGGGACACTGAGCTTCTGCTAAAGATATCCCACGATCAGATTCAAAGGAGTATCCTGTCTTGTCCAATCAAACCCATAAAATTTCAATCTGTACTTCCAAGAACTCATTCAGATTTCACGCTTCAAGTTTACCAAAACTGTATTTCACTGGATGCACTCAATCATTTCAATGACCATCATGAACTGCACATGAATAGAGACATAGAGGTCTACAGCACAGAAAAATGGCCTTTGGTCCATTGTGTCAAAAGCAACTTAATCCCATGTTCCAGCACTTGACCCACAGCCTTGTATATCTTGGGATCGCAAGTGTACATCCAAATACGTCTTCAACGTTATGAGGGCAGTGAGTTCCACATTCCCACCACCCTCTAAGTAAAAAAAAAAGTTTTTCCTCACAAATTCTCTAAACCTTCTATCCCTTTCAGTAAATCTATGCACCCTGGACATTGATTCCATCAAGGGGACAAGTTTCTTCCTGTCTATCCTATCAGAAAACATGTCCCATTCCTGGAAAAATGGGAAGTGCTATGTCTGTGGTATGGAATTTGCTGATTTTGGTCACTTTTCACCACAATGGAGAGTCTCTTTGTTGTGGAAAAAATGCAGGCCTTAGATTTGTTAAGGCAAATCCTTTAAATATAAATGTGCACACATTTCCAGTGCAATGGTTTGCTCCTCTGGTAGCTCATTGCAAGTCAGACCCAAAGTTTCCATTCAGTTTGAACTTGAACCAAATGCACTTTTTCTCAAATAAATGTTTACGCATTTTGATTTTCTTATTGGTTTTTCCATGATCCCTGTTGAAGACACCTGTGTTCCCTAGTGGAATTGGACTCGGACTAAACCCAAGTTCTCATAGTGGAATAGACTCATTGAGTCATACAGCAGAAAAACAGGCTCTTCTGTCCAACTCGTCCATGCCGACCATTTTCCCAAACTAAACTAGTCCCACTTCCCTGCTCATGGCCCATATCTCTCTAATCCTTTCCTATTTATGGACTTATCCAAATGTCTTTTAAATGTTGTAACTGTGCCTGTATCCATCACCTCCTGTGGAAGTTCATTCCACACACGAACCTCTCTCTGTGTAAAAGAGTTGCTCCTCATGACTTTTTAAAATCTTTCTCCTCCAACCTCAAAAATATGTCCTCTAGTTTTGAATTCTCCCACTCTAGGGAAAAGACCCTTATTTTTCACCTTATCTATGCCTCTAATGATTTTATAAGCATCTACAAGGCCACTCCTCAATCTCCTATGGCCCAGTGAAAAAAGTCCCACCCTATCCAGCTTATTTTTATATCTCAAGCGCTCCATCACTGATACATCCTGGTTAGTCTTTTCTGTACCCTCCCCAGTTTAATAATATCCTTTCTATAGCAGGGCAACCAGCATTGCACACAATATTCCAGAAGAGACCTCACGAACATCCTGTACAACCTCAACATGATGTCCCAACTCCTATAGTCAATCCCAAAAATAGAAATTGCTGGAAAAGCTCAGCAAATCTGGTATCAACTGTGGAGAGAAATCAGAGTTAATGTTTTGGGTCTTGTGATCTTTCCTCAAAACCCAGTTTTCTAAAATGTTTGTGAGGCACAGTTATGACTATAATCATGGTATTAAGTTTCTTTGGGAAGGTGACTTTGTAATGAGATTCCACCTGTTGGATGTAAAGGGACCCTTGATACCCTTTCAAAGAGAAAGAACATTTTCACTGGTGGCTTGGCCAAGATATATATCTCAATCAAATTACCAAAACAAATTATCAGCTCATTAACTCATTGAGGTTGGTCAGATCTTGCTGTGTGAACAGAATAACAGTGACTATACTTTAAAACACTTTTCTGAATTAGATGCTAGGCATTTGGGACGATCTGATTTCAGGAAAGATAAATTTACACTTCTCCCTTCTTTATTACTCGATGCCAGGAGAGGGTTGAATCTTTGCAACGGACCCAAATATTGATCGATAACCTTGTTCTTAACAGGAAGTTTTTCCAAAGGTTTCAAAAATTGCGTAGAGGAGACTGTTTGCAGGTTAAGAGACGACTGTTAAGTGGAGGCTTTCAAAAGTGTGATAACAAGAGCTCAGAGGCATTACATTCCTGTTAGAGTGAAGGGTAAGGCTAGTTAGAGAGGGGACAATAGATGAATAAAGATATTGAGGTCCTAGTTAATAATAGGAAATGGACAACTGAATCTGTTGAAGAGTATAAAGTGTGTAGAGGCATTCTTAAGAGGGAAATCGGGAGTGCAGAAAGGGGTATGAGAAATCCTTGGCAAGTAATGTTAAGGATAATCCAAAGAGATTCTGCGAGTACATTAAGAGCAAAAGAACAGCTAGAGAGAGAATAAGGCCCCTTAAAGATCAACAAGGTAATTTATGTGTTGAATCTCAGGAGATGGGAGAGATAAGAAATGAATATTTCATGTCAGCTTTTGCAGTGGAGAAAGAAATAGAGACTAGAAAACTCAGAGAAATAGATGTTGATGTTTTAAAAACAGTTCACATTACAGAAGAGGAATTGCTGGAGGTCTCATAAAACAGAAAGGTGGGTAAATCTCCAGGGCCTTATCAAGTGTATTCCAAGGTATTGTAAGAAGTTAGGGAGGAAATTGTGGGGCCGCTAGTGGAAATATGATGTTGATTGAGAGACATATCTTAGCTAAGCCGCCAGTGAGAATGTCCCTTCTCCTTGAAAGAGCATCAAGGGGTCTTTTACATCCATGTGGGATCTCATAATGCAATCACCATCCCACAGAAACTTAATGTATTGGTGATAGTCATAACTGTGCAAGTGAATATACAAACATTTTAGAAATCAAAGAAGTTCTTAGAGTCCATTCAGTGCAGAAAGAGGCCATTCAGCCCACTGAGTTTGCACCGACCTTCCGAAAAGCATCCCCACCCAAACCCACCATTTACCATGGCTAATCCAACTAGCCCGCACATTAAAGTACAACTTAGCATGGACCATCCACCCAACCTGTGTGGGTTTCCTCCAGGTGCTCGGGTTTCCTCCAGGTGCTCAAGTTTCCTTCCACAGTCAAAAAACGTGCTGGTTAGATGGATTGGCAAACTCCTACAAGTGCCTATCCATTCTGTTTCAGCTAATATTTCCATAAGTCAATACCACATTCCTATGAACTCTATTCTGTTAATGTTAGCTTTGCTAGTGACTGGGAAGTTACCCCATCTAATGGTATGATTGAGTGTGCATGAATCTGATGGTCCCGCATCACAGTTCTCCTTCAATGTTCACTCAAGCATTTTATGAAACCCGCCATCATTGGCATTTAATGAGATCCTGTTCCTGTGATTCAGGTGAACCCGAGAGAGTCTAAGGGATGATGCAAGAGAACACTCCCTCATTTCTTCATGACCGGTCACCGTCCATTCCCCAAACAGTACAACCAAGAAAGTAACGCATTAAGAGATAGTAGGAACTGCAGATGCTGGAGAATCTGCGATAATAAGGTGTAGAGCTGGATGAACACAGCAGGCCAAGCAGCATCAGAGGAGCAGGAAGGCTGACGTTTCGGGCTGAGACACTTCTTCAGAAAATGATGCAATAACCTGCTCCTCTCATGCCTGCTTCAGTAGATGCTACTGAAAAATTTGCTAAGTGACTGCCAATGTACTTTGAGAATAATACTCTTGACTAGATTTGTAGCTTGGGTTGTGGATGCTGTGGTTGGTTTGCTCGCTGAGCTGGTTCATTAGTTTGTAGAAGTTTCATTACCCTGCTGGGTAATATCATCAGTGCAGCCTCCAATGAAGTGCTGTTGTATTTTCCAGCTTGCTTCTTAAACTCTGGGGTCCTTTGGAGTTGATTACCCCATTTCTGGTTTTTCTTTGCAGCGATATGTATACGGGGTCTAGTTCTTTGTGTTTATTGATGGCCTTCATGGTGGAGAGCCAGGCTTCTAGGAATTCTTAACGTTGTCCCAATGAAACTGGTGGTTCTCCTTGTATGTGTGTATGGAGACAAGTGAGTATTGGTCATATCTTTTTGTTGCTATTTGGTATCCGTGTATTCTCGTTGCCAGATTTCTTCCTGTCTGTCCAATGTAATGTTTGTCGCAGTCCTTGCATAGAATCTTGTATATTACGTTGGTTCTGTCCATAGCGGGTAAGGGGTCTTTGGTTCTTGTTAGCAGTTGGCATAGTGTTGATGTAGGTTTGTGTCTGATGCCCAGTGCTGTAGGAGTCTTGTGGTCAGTTCAGACACGTTCTTGATATAGGGTAGTGTGACAAGTGTGTAATGGGGCGTACTGTATCTTCCTGTTATTGGTTGTGTGGCAGGCATTGTCGGGCCCAGCTATTCAAGTGTCTGTTGTCTCTAAATACTTGACGGAGTTATTCTTCTTCATTTTGGCGTAGTTCTGGGTTGCTGCAGTGTGTCGCGTCTCATTTGAACGTGTTTTTACGCAACTCCGTTTGTAGGTTTTGGGGTGATTACTGTTGAAATTTAGGACTTGATCCGTGTGTGTGTGGCCTTTCTGTATACTTTGGTCAGGGATTTCCCATTGGTCCTGCGTTCTACCATCATATCCAGGAATGGGAGCTGCTTTTCCTTTTCTTGTCTGGTGAATTTGATGCTGGTGAAAATGTTGTTCATGAGTTGGTAAGTACAGAAAGGCCACACACGTGGATCGAGTCCTAGATTTCAACAGGAACTGCCCCAACAATAAACAGCTTTAAGACTACTTTAAGAATAATGTGAAGCTGAATCTTGTGATCCTTTTTGGCTGAGTCCGAACAGCATTGAGTTTTTTTGGAGGATTTCCTGTCACAAAGCCAAAAAAATTTTTGCTGTATCTTAGCAAACTCACCTTATTGAATAACGATGCTGCCCCTATGGTGTCCGTCATGTCCAGTCCCATTTTACCATGCATCATTCCTGGAACACCACACCAGTCAGCTGCTGAGATGGGCCTTGCTGGAATTCTCCTCTGGTTCTGCCTCACATCCTACCATAGTCCATGTCACTCAGGCCCTTATAAGATTCCATTAAACTGTACAATGTGATCAGTCACATCAATTATGGAATCAAAGTCCAACCATGGGTTTGAATATGATCCCATTCCTTCCAGCACCTCACATGGATTGTCAACACAAAATCTAAATAAAAAGCTTATCATCCAATGAGTGATTTTTCTCTCCCACCTCTAACCTCCAACTTCTCCTATTTTATTTAAAGTTTTCTTTGTTATCTGTCTGTTTTAGCGGTATGCTGGGAATTACCGGTTAGCTGTGTCCGATCTCAAGCAGGCTGGAAGATTAGGAGATAAAGGATCGAGTTCTGTTCTGGATCCAATGTTGTGGAGGTGCCAGTGTTGGGCTGGCCTGGACAAAGCAGAAATCACACGACAGCAGGTTATAGTCCAACAGGTTTATTCGAAGTCACAAGCTTTTGGAGAGATAACGGAAAGATAATTCCAGGTGTTTTTTTCCTTCATTCATTCACGTGATGAGGACATTGCTTTTAGGTGTCATTTACTGCCCATTCCTAATTGCCCAGAGGGCAGTTGAGAGTCATCCACATTGCTGTTGGTCTGGAGTCATATGTAGGCCAGACCAGGTGAGGGTGGCAGTTTCCTTCCCTAAAGGACATTAGTGAACGACATGGATTTTTCTGACAATTGACATTGGGTTTATGGTCATCATTAGATTCTTAATTCCAGATATTTACTGAATTCAAATGCCACCATCTGCCGTGGTAGGATTCAAACCCAGAACGTTATCTGGGTCTCTGGATTAACAGTCCAGTGATAATGCCATTAGGCCATCACCTCCCCGACAGGGAATATCAACAGATAAGTACAAACAGTGTGAGTTTCAACAATAACAAATCTTTACAAGTGATCGAAAGTGTCAATCGGTGTGAATAAACAGCTGAATAGCAAGTGAAGGGATGGCCTATGAACTGATTAATGGAGGTGATTGATTTATTAATTATCTCTCCAACAATGAATTCTGTGCTGTGCACTTCCCTCCATTTCACCTAATGAAGGAACAGCGCTCCAAGAGCTTGTGATTTTAAATAACCTCTTGGATTATAACCAGACAAAAGGCTGGTTATAACCAGACAAAGGCTGAAAGGCCTTTCCTGTGCTGTATGACTCCACGACAAGTTTGAGTCAGAAGCAGCAAAATGCATCTGGATTTCATGATAATCGAGGGGTGAGGAATGGGTCCTACATGTGGGAGCAAGGAAGCCCATTTGTCATGTGAGAGGAACCAGGAAAGGAAGGTATCAGAGAAACGATGGATAATGTTTCATTTCAGAAATAAAGGTAGAGTTGCCATAGTCATAGCAGACCACAGGGCTGCTCTGTCATTAGTGAGAGAGATGACAGCTGGTGGTTTAACATGGGGGCCACCCCATGCCTCAGGTGAGGGGAGAGGTTGAGATGGAGAGTCCCGCTGGAGGGAAGGAAGGAGAAAAGTATTACATTTATACAGGATCTTTCTCTAACTACAGCTGCCAGCTGATTGTTTTTGAAATACCTGTAAGAATGGAAAGAACCAAGGTCTTTGCTGCCTTTGAATGTGTAAGGTATCAAGTTGCAGAGGTGTAATGCATCAGTTATTTTCCATTTTATCATCCTATCGTCCCATGGATCAGCAGTGGAAATTCCTATTACACATCTGCTCCAGTGTCAAGACCTTTTCTTTATTCATTCGTGGGATGTGGGTGTTGCTGGCTGAACCTGCATTTATCCATAGTTGCCCTCATAGCTACTTCTACCTGCATAAGCCCTTTACCCCTGTCTCAATCATTCTTCTGGTCAAACTGTTATTTCCAGCCCAATGGTTCCGATACTCTTCTGGTTAGCCTCTTAGCCTCCACTCTCGAAAAATTTGAGCTCTGCTATTTGTATCCAAATTTGCACCTGTTTACCCCATCAATCTTGTTTTGTTCATTTACATTGGTTCGTAGATCCCAAACACCTCGACAATCATTGAGTTCCCTGTCTTTCCTCGTCCCCACCACTGCACTGCTATAATTTCTCATAGCCCCAGGAATTTTGCATTCCTCCAAGATTGGCCTCATTCACTCCACCCTCAGCAAGTCTGTTTTAGCTGTGCAAGTCAAAGCACTGGAGTTCCCCTGCTCGTACTATCTGTATCCCTTCTTCACGCCTCCTTCAAACCTACCTTGTGGTCAAACTTTTGGGAATCTATTCCATTGTCTCCTTCTTGGGCATTTTTCATTGCTTTCTGTCTGACTCTTAAACAAAAGCACCTTGGGACACTTTACCATATTAAAACATCAACAATGATTTGCATTATATTGCAACTTTTGCATTCTTCATCGGGATGTGGAAATTGGAAGGCCAGAATTTGTTGCCCACATTCCATGAATTGCATTTTTTACAAGGCACAATATCAATGCAATTAATTGTTATCAATGTAGGTGAAAAAGGACTTTTCTTCTGAAGAGAAGATTTTCAATTTCTAATGCAGGAAAATGTCATCTCTTGCTTCGCTGGGCTGGCTGCTGAGGTCGTGGACCATTCACTACTATAACCATACTGCCATATCCCATAAGTGGATAAATTTTTTTTAGCAATAACTTGTATATGTGAAATGTTCATATTGATGGAAAACACAGTTGCAGACAATTATTAAAAGTTGTAATTCTGAAGAAAATGGTTCTTGCCCTTCCATTAAAGTATCAGTGTAGTATTTTTAAGTTAATTTCTGATCAATTTATCTTCCATTATCTTGCATATGTTCCAACATTCGCACCCATATAGCAATGTTGACCAATTGTAGTGTTTTAATAATCTTATCGTACAAGAGATCTCATAGAGATTTTACTGTTTCTGTTGAGGCATGAACATTTTTGTAGAACTTGGGTTTGGAAGGGTCAGTCATGTGCTTTCTGATGTGTTGACCACAACAGAGGCAACTGAAAAGTCGGCAAGAATCTTGTTGTGGTTTCCAGGCTCTTGACTGCTGTATGGGGAGATGCTGAGAGACCCATGCCACCTCTTTTGAGGAAGACCCACCCAACACCCACGCCTAACAGGCAGTGTGTAAGTCAGTGGAAGACCTTGCCCAGAAATCAAGAACTTTGAGGGCATGGGAGAGGGTGAAAGTGCCACCTGGCAAGACCCATGAGCCAATTTGAAGCTGATAGCTCTTGTGCTTGGCAGCATCACTGAGGAGGCAGTGGTTACTTCCCAATGCCAGCCTCTGGTGTGCCCAGAGTGGTCCAGGCCAGGCTAAAAAATTTTCAGGCTGGGATGGAGAGTGGGGAGCTTGGGTATTATGATACAAGGAGTGTGGGACATCAATAGCAAAGGGATGGCTCTCTTTGGACCTCTCGCCCCTCCCACCTTTCCCTCCATCCAATCCCACAGTCAGGGTTTGAGAGCCTCTAATTGAGGGATACTCATACCCCTTCCTCTGCCAACCTAAGGTCACAAGGGTGGTTGTAAGTTTCCAGTTGTCTCACACATCACATGGAGAGGTGCCCATCTGTAGATGGGTAATTCAGGTGACAACAGGTTAAAACAGTCATTAAATGGTCACTTCAGGATCTCAACTGGCAGGAAAGTTTACCTTGGCTATTCCTGTCCCGAATATAATTCTGGCAGATGCCAAAATGCAATGGGGCTCAGGTACACCACCACGTCACCTCAATAAATGGCTCTTCCACTTACAGGTTCACCAGCAGGGAGAGAGGAAGATTCCACCTGTCATTTCTGAGACATATGGTGAAGATTAATACAACCCACGCAAAGAACATTTAAAGATGGTCAACGAAATACAACTACGCTTGTCTGGATACACACATGAGAGAAAGACAAGAGCGTCTGACAGTGACTGATAATGTCAAGGGTATGGAAGGAGGAATTCACTATCTCTTTCAGAAGCCAAATAGATATAAATATGAGAAAAGTGAAGTCCGAGGAAATCTGAAACAAACACAGAGAATGTCAGAGAATTTCAGGAAGTCTGGCAGTGTCTGTGGTGAGAGGAACAGAGTGAACACTTTGAATCCAGTATGAACCTGCTTCAGAACTGAAAAGTGCTGGAAAATGTTTTTTTTGTATATGCACTTTTCACCAATGCATGGGAGGAGTGAGGGTAATGGATGGTGTGGAGGTGCATTGCAAAAGACAAGGGCATTACTAATGGGAGTGAAAGACAAACATAGATGTAAAATGGGTGAGGAAAGGAGAGATAAAACGGTGTGGAGCTGGAGGAACACAGCAGGCCAGGCAGCATCAGAGGAGCAGGAAAGTTGACATTTCGGATCAGGAAATTTCTGAAGAAGGGTCCTGACCCAAAATGTCAATTTTCCTGCTCCTCCGATGCTGCCTGGCCTGCTGTGCTCCTCTGCCTCCACACTGTGTTATCTCCACACGGTTCTTATTATCTCTGACCAAGGGTGAGAATGGGTCTTCTTGGTTGAGAGCAAAGTAACTAGTCTCCCTACCATAGGAAGGATATTATTAAGCTAGAGAGGGCTCAGAAAAGATTGATCAGGATGTTGCCGGGAATGAAGTGTTTGAGTTATAAGGAGAGGCTGATCGGCTGGTACTTCTTTCACTGGAGCATCAGAGGTTGAGAAGTATATAGAGGTTTATAAAAATCTTTTAACCTTATAGAGGTTTATAACATCATGAGGGCTATAGATA
The DNA here is from genome assembly GCA_024137785.1 of Ginglymostoma cirratum. Lineage (NCBI taxonomy): Eukaryota > Metazoa > Chordata > Chondrichthyes > Orectolobiformes > Ginglymostomatidae > Ginglymostoma > Ginglymostoma cirratum. The sequence goes on from JAHRHZ010000018.1 coordinate 2,620,336, forward strand.
AGATGAATGGCAGGCATTTTCTATCCCTAGGGTGGGGAGATTTCAAGACAAAGGGGCATATTTTTAAGATGAGTGGAGAAAGATTTAAAAAAAGACATGAGGGCCAACTTTTTTACACAGAGAATGGTTCTTATGTGGAATGAACTTCCAGAGGAAGTGGTGGATGCAGGTATAGTTACAATGTTTAACAGACATTTCGATAAGTTCATGAATAAGAAATCTTAGGAAGGATATAGGCCAAAAGCAGGGAGGTGGGACTAGTTTAGTTTGGGAACGTGGTCAGCATGGACTGGTTGGACCCAGAGTCTGTTTCTGTGCTGCATAACTCCATGACTCTATGACTCAATACGCAATGCAGATAAAAGACAAGCCAGGGAAGGGGTTACAGGGTTATCATGGGAGAAAGAGAAGATGATAAGAAAACGAAGGACAAATGCCACGCAGTCAGGCTCTGAAGTTGAAGAATTCAATATTGAGTCCTAGATGCCATAAAATGCCTAAGCAGAAAATGATATATTGCCTGTTGCTCTCAGGTGAATATTTCTGCCCTGGACTTGCTGCAATGTTCCAATGAACACATCAAAAACTCAAGGAACCATACTCAATGCGGTACAAACCTCTTCCTTCCACTTTTCCTTGATATTGTGATTCCTCAGTTGAAAAATTTAACAGGATTCCATTGCCTATCCATTCCCAGAAAGCACTGGTGGCACACACTGAATACACATTGTATGGCTTTTCCATTTGAAAATACTAGTTACATAGTTATAGAGTCATAGAGTTTCACAGCGTAGAAACAGGCTCTTCGGTCCAACTCATCCATGCCGACCAGATAATTTAAATTAAACTAGTCCCATTTGCCAGTATTTGGCCCAGATCAATCTAAATGCTTCCTATTCATAAAGGCATCCAGATGCCTTTTAAGTGTTCTAAATGTACCAGCTTATCCCATACAAGCACCATCCTCTGCATGAAAAAGTTGCCCCTTAGGTCCCTTTTAAATCATTTCTCTCTCACCTTAAACCTATGCCCTCTAGTTTTGGACTCCCCTTTCCTGGGCAAAAGACCTTGGTTGTTCATCCAGTCCATGCCCCTCATGTGACATTGGTCATGTATATGTATTACTCCCTTGAACTTTCAAAGGGTAGTGCAAGTGTTGAGATGAGGTTCAACTGTTTTATCAGCAAATGCACAAAATTTCTCAGCCCCTGAATGACATGGGCATCAATGAAAAAGTTGGGAGAATTGTGTGATTTTGGCGGTGAGGAGGCTCCTGATGTTGAGTGAAGAAAGTCCCAATTTTCAACCAACATTTGAATGGCGAGACTAGATTCGCACACGTGACACATGCCAGGCCTGTTAGCACATGTTAATATCCTCATTCTAAGTTAATCTCGCTTCAGTGATATACAACTTGTCACTTTCCCACCTGGCAGATAGCAACTAGACACCAATATTTCCCAACATGGAAGTCAGAGCTCACTGCTTGCTTTTACATCACTCAACCTTGAACACCAAGCACCAAAATCTCAGGGCACACTCTACGGGCAGAGACTGCATGCACTCCCATCTCAGGGCACACTCTATGGGCAGAGACTGCATGCACTCCCATCTCAGGGCACACTCTATGGGCAGAGACTGCATGCACTCCTCAGACACCAGACACTCCAGAAACCTGGTGTAGAAGTGGATGCCAGTTCTCGTCTATCCTTCCATAAACCTCTTGGGTGGAAACCTCACAGAAACCAATAAAGTTCTAACAGGACTAGGCAGGGTGAATGCAGTAAAAATTCTCCTGATGACCCAGGAGCTCAGAACCTTGGGTCACAGTTTAAAGGTACAGGGTTAGAGCAAGTCAGGGAGGTAGGGTAGAGATACAGGTAGGCCATTTAGGACTGAGATGAGTAGAAATGTGTTCACTCAGAGAATGGTGAACCTATGGGATTGTCAGCCATTGAAAGTAGTTTACAAAACATTGAATGTTTTCAAGACAGTTACATATAGTTTTTCAGGCTAAAGAGTATGGGAAGAACAGAGTACTGAGTTGGATGATCATATGGACTAGCAGGACATGCTCAAAGGGCCAAATGGTTTATTCCTGTTCCTATTTTCTATGTTTCTCTATCTGTGACAATTTAAAGGAACAGTGCATTGAGGGCGTGCACAGTCAATAAATGACCAGGTGCACTGCTGGATTTTAAAGTCGGCACTATCATCAGGAATGCTGGGAGGTCCAGGCAGTGGCTAATTCATCCTCTGAGAATGATGGGAGAATAATATGAGGGATGTGCCATGGGGAATGGTGCATAGGTGTGTTTGGGAAGGTTACATGAGGAAGGGCTCACAGAGTGAAACCCTTGATGAAACTCGCCAAAATTGACACATGGCGATTCCTAGTTAAATCCGCAACATGGAGATGGCTGTCATTACTGAATTCTCTAACCTCCTGTCTGACAGTAACATGGGAACATTGCATTGCCTGGGCCGTTTCAAGGAGAAAGTCCTTCACTACCTTTAGAAGGCTAGCTGTGAAAGGGAAATAAAACAATGATGCCCACCCAGATCCCAAGAATCTATAGTCAAAATATTCAAATACACAAATGGGCTATTCAGAAAGCTGTGGGGGCTTCAGGGTCACCTTTGTGGGGAGGGGAAATTGGAGGTTTGTGCAGTTTTTGTGGGGTAAATTGGATACTTCCTTTCAAGATTCAGCAGGGTTATGATGAGATGGGTGACCTCGCGTGCTGACTGATTCTTTAGAAGTAGACAAAGAGATGGCGTTAGAGACTGGATCATTCAAGATTCCTTGAGGTTTGTTCAAGGCTGTGGGCACTGTTGGCTGGGCCAATATTTCTTGCCCACCTCGAATTGCCCTTGTGAAGGTGGTGGTGAGCCACCTGTTTGAAATTCTACAGTTCATGATGTGCCCACAGTGCAGTGAGAAAGGGGGCTCCAGGGTTTTGGCCCAGTGACAATGAAGGAACGCCAATATATTTCCAAACCAGAAAAGTGTGTGGCTTGGAGGTGATCTTGCAGTTGGCGGTGTTCCCGTGCATCTGCTGCCCTTGTCCTTCTAGACTGTAGTGACATGGACTTAGACATAGAGTCCCTACAGTGTGGAAGGAGGGCCATTCAGCCCAGCAAGTCTCCACCAACCCTCTGAACTTCCCATCCAGACCTATCGCCATATCTTTTTCCCTGTAACTCTGCATTTCCCGTACGTCCCTGACAGTATGAGCAATTTAGCATGGCCAATCCAAACTAATCTGCACACCTTTGGGCTGTCGGAGGAAATTGATGCAGACACGGGGAGAAGGTGCAAACCCCACACAGTCACTCAAGATTGGAATCAAACCCAGGTCCCTGATGCTGTGAGGCACCTTTCTGCTCCCATGTGCTTACAGATTTGGAAGGGGCGGGTGAATGAGCCTCACTGAATTGTTGCACTGCGTCTTGCAGATTGTACATACTGCTGCCACTGTACTTCAGTAGTGGAGGGACTGAATGTTGGAGATATTAGTTGGAGTGTTACACAAGTGGTTACAGGAACTGCAGATGCTGGAGAATCCGAGATAACAAGGGGTGGAGCTGGATGAACACAACAGGCCAAGCAGCATCACAGGAGCAGGAAAGCTTGACGTTTCGGGCCTCGACCCTTCATCAGAAATTGGGGAGGGGAAGAGGGTTCTGAAATAAATAGGGAGAGAGCGGTGGGGGGGAATAGAATATGGATAGAGGAGAGGATAGGTGGAGAGGAGACAGACAGGTCAAAGAGGTGGGGATGGAGCCAGTAAAGGTGAGTGTAGGTGGGGAGGTAGGGAGGAGATAGGTCAGTCCAGGGAGGACGGACAGGTCAAGGGGGCGGGATGAGGTTAGTAGGTAGGAAATGGGAGTGTGGTTTGAGGTGGGAGGAGGGGATAGGTGGGAGGAAGGACAGGTTAGGGAGGCAGGGACGAGCTGGGCTGGTTTTGGGCTACAGTAGGGGGAGGGGAGATTTTGAAGCTTGTGAAATCCACATTGATACCATTGGGCTGCAGGGTTCCCAGGCTGAATATGATTTGCTGTTCCTGCAGCCTTCGGGTGGCATCACTGTGGCATTGCAGGAGGCCCAGGATGGACATGTCGTCTGAGGAATGGGAGGGGGAGATGAAATGGTTCGCGACTGGGAGGTGCAGTTGTTTATTGCGAACTGAGCGCAGGTGTTCTACAAAGCGGTCCCCAAGACTCCGCTTGGGTTCCCCGATGTAGAGGAAGCCACAACGGGTACAGCGGATGCAGTATACCACATTGGCAGATGTGCAGGTGAACATATGCTTGATGTGGAAAGTCTTCTTGGGGCCTAGGATGGGGGTGAGGGGGGAGGTGTAGGGGCAGGTATAGCACTTCCTGCGATTGCAGGGAAAAGTGCTGGTTGTGGTGGGGCCGAAGGGGAGTGTGGAGCGGACAAGGGAGTCACAGAGAGAGTGGTCCCTCCGGAAAGCAGACAAGAGTGGGGAGGGAAAAATGTCTTTGGTGGTGGGGTCGGATTGCGGATGGCGGAAGTGTCGGAGGATGATGTGTTGGATACGGAGGTTGGTGGGATGGTACTTGAGGACGAGGAGGATTCTTTCTTGGTTGTTATTACGGGGACCGGATGTGAGGGATGAGTTGCGGGAAATGCGGGAGACACGGTCGAGGACATTCTCAACCACTGCGGGGTGGGAAGTTGCGGTCCTTGATGAATGAGGACATCTGAGATGTACGGGAGTGGAATGCCTCATCCTGAGAGCAGATGCGACGGAGGCAAAAGAATTGAGAATGAGGATGGCATTTTTGCAGGAAGATGGGTGGGAGAAGGTATATTCTAGGTAGCTGTGGGGGTCGGTGGGCTTGAAATGGATATTGCTTTCTAGGTGGTGACCCGAGATGGAGACAGAGAAGTCCAGGAAGGAGAGAGAGGTATGAGAGATGGTCCAGGTGAATTTAGGGTTGGGGAGGAAGGTGTTGGTGAAGGGGATGAACTGTTCGAGCTCCTCGTGGGAGCACCTAGAAACCAATATCCATTTCAAGGCCACCGACTCCCACAGCGACCTAGAATACACCTCCTCCCACCCACCTTCCTGCAAAAATGCCATCCCCTATTCCCAATTCCTTCACCTCCACTGCATCTGCTCCCAAGGTGAGGCATTCCACTCCCGTACATCTCAGATGTCCTCATTTTTCAAGGACCGCAACATTCCCCCCACAGTGGTCGAGAACGCCCTCGACCGTGTCTCCCGCATTTCCCGCAACTCATCCCTCACACCCCGTCCCCGCAATAATAAACCAAAAAAGAATCCTCCTCATCCTCACGTACCACCCCACCAACCTCCAGATCCAACACATGATCCTCAACACTTCAGCCATCTGTAATCCGACCCCACCACCAAAGACATTTTTCCCTCCCCACCTCTGTCTGCTTTCCAGAGGGACCACTCTCTCAGTGACTCCCTTGTCCGCTCCACACTCCCCTCCAGCACCACCACACCCGGCACTTTTCCCTGCAACCGCAGGAAATGCTACACCTGCCCCCACACCTCCCCCCTCACCCCAATCCCAGGCCCCAAGAAGACTTTCCATATCAGGCAGACGTTCACCTGCACATCTGCCAATGTGGTATACTGCATCCGCTGTACCCGTTGTGGCTTCCTCTACATCGGGGAAACCAAGCGTAGGCTTGGGGACCGCTTTACAGAACACCTGCGCTCAGTTCGCAACAAACAACTGCACCTCCCAGTCACGAACCATTTCAACTCCCCCTCCCATTCCTCAGACGACATGTCCATCCTTGGCCTCCTGCAGTGCCACAGTGATGCCACCCGAAGGCTGCAGGAACAGCAAATCATATTCAGCCTGGGAACCCTGCAGCCCAATGGCATCAATGTGGATTTCACAAGCTTCAAAATCTCCCCTCCCCCTACTGTAGCCCAAAACCAGCCCAGCTCGTCCCCGCCTCCCTAACTTGTTCTTCCTCTCACCTATCCCCTCCTCCCACCTCAAGCTGCACCCCTATTTCCTACCTACTAACCTCATCCCGCCCCCTTGACCTGTCCATCCTCCTTGGACTGATCTATCTCCTTCCTACCCCGCCACATACACTCACCTTTACTGGCTCCATCCCCACCTCTTTGACTTGTCTGTCTCCTCTCCACCTATCCTCTCCTCTATCCATCCTCTATCCGCTTCCCCCTCTCTCCCTATTTATTTCAGAACCCTCTTCCCCTCCCCCATTTCTGATGAAGGGTTTAGGCCCGAAACGTCAAGCTTTCCTGCTCCTATGATGCTGCTTGGCCTGCTGTGTTCATCCAGCTCTACACCTTGGTTTCTCTGTTACCCAAGTGTGCTGCTTTATCCTGTTGGCTATTTAATGCGACCTTAAACCCATGTCACCTTTCTTTCTGTGAGAGCTTCTTGCCCTTCATTAGGGAACAGGGATTTGTGTGTATGAAATCGTAGTTGGCTGGTCGCGCTATTGATACAGGCTAACATAGAATAGCACAGCTACCTTTGGACAGCCATTGTCTAGTTTGAAGCATGACTCCAGGCTGAAAGCTGATGTATAACACAGAGTGAAGATGATGGCAGGGCTGTGTAAAGCACAGAATATTCAACATTGAAGAGAAAAGACTGTGTCAAAATGTTATTTCTTATACTGGTTCTTTAAAAGTCTTAAAATCAGTTTAGGAAAATACATATAAGCCATATGTTATAACATGTAACTGGGAAACTAAGTAAACTATTGACTCATCGAACCTCTACATTTCCCTGAAATCTAGTCTATTTACAAGTCTTGCCACCAGCCACATACACAATGCACTCTTGTTGGAAGGAGAGCAAGGGTGAGTCACGTGGGGAAAGGAAATGGTCAGAGGTGAATAGTTTGGTTTGAATGGCCTGATTAATATCCTAGCATGTGTTTTGAGGCTTGGCAGGCAATTCCATGGAGTTTTAAACACTGAAGAGGTATTATCTCCAGTCTTTCTAAAAACCAAAAGAACTGCGGATGCTATAAATCAGGAACAAAAACAAAGTTGCTGGAAAAGCTCAGCAGGTCTGGCAGCACCTGTGAAGGAGAAAACAGAGTTAACG
>JAHRHZ010000018.1:2627842-2654958 GCA_024137785.1 Ginglymostoma cirratum
CGTTAACTCTGTTTTCTCCTTCACAGGTGCTGCCAGACCTGCTGAGCTTTTCCAGCAACTTTGTTTTTGTTCCTTTCAGGTTTCTGTCTAGTTTGAGAACTAGTAAGTTTTGTCAGAGGAGCTTTATGGAGCTACACATTGGTCCCTCTGGCGGTGATACTCAAGTGCATTTTATTCTTCTGCTGTAAGAACAACAGGCAAATGTAGAAACAGTCAGCTGGTCAGACAACAGCTGTGGTTAGGAAAACAAAACTTCTATTTCAGGTTAATCATCTTTCTTTCGAACTGAAATACATGATAGATCTAATTCTTTTAATTGTGCAAAGACAGGAAAAGGAGGGATGGAGAAAAGATCTAAAGAGAGGGTCATGATAGGCTGAAGGTGGGAGAGATTAAACAGCCGAATATAATGATAATGTGAAACGAAAACTTTATGAAATGCTGTTTGGGCCCCAGCTAGAGTTTTGCACTCACCTTTCAGGGAAGCAATCCAAAAAGATGCAAAGGAGATTGGTTAAATTAGATTATGTTGAGGGACTAAGGAAGACCGGATTGTTCTCCTTTAGCAAAGAAGGTTAGTGAAGATTTGATACAGGAGATTTGATGAAGAGTTGTGGTAGGATAAGATGAAGGGAAGCTGGCAAACGGAACTGGAGGGGGCAGATTTAATGAGCAGGAGGTGATATAAGCATTTTTTGTGAACAGATAGTGTTTAGGATCTGGTATGCACTGATCCATCTCCTTTGTGTAGATCCCAAATGGTTTATAAATTAAACTGTCCTCTCATCGTTCTCTTCTCTGAGGTAAATAGCCCCAGCCTCTCCATGGAATGAAATCCTTCACCCTTGAAACCATGATATCATTAAAATATATATAAATAAAATACATGGGAGTACCTTCATTGTACATATTGTAATGTTCAAAAGGCAGCTCATTACCATTTTCTGAGAGCCAACAAGCGAAATATAACAGTTGCCAGTTTTTCCCATAAGTCCCAACTCTCCAGAAGTAATGTTTTATAAAGTTTATCAGAATGGAAATGTCTTCAAATCTAAAATAAATTATTGTAACCCCCATTAGATTACTACTTGGATCTTGTGGTCCAGGGACATTCTAAATATTTGCTTGCTCTGCTTCAAGTCACTGTGACTGTAACCTCAGAGAGACATGTTGCACTGTTGGGAAAGTTGTGAATTACTCTTGGGTGGGTGGGGGGGTTGGTGTGAGTTTGCATCAGCTGGGTAGATTGCCTCATGCAGTGATGCCCTCCTATACCATAAGAAACTGTGCATGGACATCCTAGTATTGAAAAACCCATCACACACTTATGACAACTAATTATTATGTACAATCATTACATTCCTCAACCACGTAAGTGTCTGGACTCATATTATCATATTTGATTACAACTGCAGAACATACTGCTCGTGATTTGAGGTAAGATACCATCTAGGAACTTAATTCCCAATAGTCATATTCTACTAGCGTGGATAGGAGATTGGCTGTCTAGCAGAAAGCAGAGAGTGGGGTTAAAAGGGTGTCTTTTAGGATGGTAGCTGGTGACAAGTGGTGTTCCTCAAGGGTCAGTGCTGGGACCGCAGCTTTTCACTTTATACATTAATGACCTAGATGAAGGAACTGAGGGCATTCTGTCTCAGTTTGCAGACAACACAAAGATAAATGGAGGAACAAGTCGCATTGAGGAGGTGAAGAGGCTGCAGAAGGGTTTGGACAGGTTAGGAGAGTGGGCAAAGATGTGGCAGATAGAGTACAACGTAGGAAAGTGTGACGTCATGCACTTTGGTGAGAAGAATAAAAGCATGGACTATTTTCTAAATGCGGAGAAAATTCAGAAGTCTGAAGTGCAAAGAGATTTGGGAGCTCTAGTCCAGGATTCTCTCAAGGTAAACTTGCAGGTTGAGTCAGTAGTCAGGAAGGCAAATGCAATGTTGGCATTTATTTTGAATACAAAAGCAGGGATGTACTTCTGAGACTTTATGAGGCTCTGGTCAGGCCACATTTGGAGTACTGTGTGCATTTTTGGGCCTCATATCTCAGGAAAGATGGAAAGATGTAATGGCCCTGGAGCAGGTTCAGAGGAAGTTCGCAAGAATGGTTCTAGGAATGAAAAGCTTAACATATGAGGAACGTTTGAGGACTCTGGGTCTATACTTGATAGAGTTTAGAAGGATGAGGGGGGATCTAATTGAAACTTGCGAAATACTGAAGGGCCTAGACAGTATGGATGTTGGGAAGATGTTTCCATTGGTAGGAGAGACTAGGACCTGAGGACACAGACTTAGAGTAAAGGGAAAACCTATTAGAACAGAGATAAGGAGAAACTTCTTCAGCCAGAGAGTGGAGAATCTATAGAATTCACTGCCACAGAAGCCTGTAGAGGCCAAGTCATTGAGTACATTTAAGGTAGAGGTAGATAGGTTCTTGATTGTCAAAGGGATCAAGGGTTTTGGGAAGAAAGCAGGAGAATGGGGTTGAGGAACTTATCAGCCATGATTGTATGGCAGAGCAGACTTGACGGGCTGAATGGCCTAATTTCTGCTCCTTTGTCTTACAGTTTTATGGTCTAATACATTGATAACATCATCAGCTTATTCCTTAAAGGCATACTGACACACTGACCATGAGACATGACACACTGACCACAGCATCCCCCTTTCTCCAAAGGTAAAAATCTTATTCCAAATGGATATAAATGGGGCTTGTACAAATAGACTTTACAAGACCAACATTTCAATCCTCAATGCAATGCTTCTGAGATTTGACTACCCACCTTGATTTGGTGATCCTACACCTGTTTGGAGAGATACAGGGAGCTTCGGGTTGTGCTTGTGGTGGAAACTTGGATGTTTTCCTTCTAGTGGCTATCACTCAACATCACCTTGCAGTCATAATCACCAGAGCATTCTTCCTTACTTTCTTTATGCAGACTAGATGTGCCAGAACTGGATTATATTGTTTTGCAATGTTTCTCCATGATGTGAAGGTGCCGGTCTTGAACTGAAGTGGATGTGTACAGGAGTCACATGACACCAGATTATAGTCCAACAGGTTTATCTGAAATCACAAGCTTTTGGAGCACTGCTGCTTCAGCTGACGAAGGAACAGCGCTCCAAAAGCCTGTGATTCCAAATAAACCTGTTGAACTATAACTTGGTGTCATGTGACTTCGGTGCTTCTCTATGATCAGAAATGACTCCATATTCACGAAGTCGCTTGTTAATTCTAAAAATTTCTACCAGTATGTGCGAATGCATCTCTAATTCACACTCACTGCTCAGCGCACAGAGTTCTCTACCTGCTCACTCACCCTGGCTCTTCTTCACATTCTGTGCCTGCAGAACAGATAGTGGTTTAACATTTCAGCTCAAACACAGCACCTCTGGCAGTGGAGCTCTTTTTCAGTGCTGCACAGGGATTTTTTTTTTTTTTTTAGTTTAGATTTGTGTTCAAGTGACCTGGAGAGGATATCGAAATTACAATGCTCTGATAGAGAGTCAGATCTCTGAAACCCTTTGAGTCATGTCTGACATGATCGTTGGATGATATAAGGTAGAGAACATAGGAATTCAATTGTTTGAAATTCATTTCCACCATATGTAAGTGACTACGGAGGATTAATAATTGACCACATTTGGCAATGACATAACTAATGTTTGCCATGAAGTATTGAAAATTCTGAAGCAGACAGGCTTGTAATTAACACAAGACAAAGAATTGTATATCTCTTGTGCTTTCCACAACCTCAAGTGATCTCAAGGCCCTCGTCAGCCAGTAAGTGCATTATTTTCTTTTGAAGTGTGGTCACTGCTGTAACGTCGGGAAGCAGGCAATGAGTCGTGAAAGATGTTACAATATTTGCAAAGAATGCACTTGGAACACATTGACACTCAGAACTAATGCTTGTTAAGACTTTGGCCCACCATAAAAATTTTGAGCCATCGGTCTGAAGAAAATTCACAGTTTGCTTGAGGTTGCTGAGCACCAGTGCAAGGAGACTCCTTTGGTTGTCCAACAGGAGTTATCCCAAAACAAAAACCCAGTGGAAAATATTTGATGTGTAATCCTTTTATTATGAAACTCGCCTACATACAAAATCAAGATGGTAAAACCACCTTATTTCTGGGTTAGGAAATATCCTGGACTAAGGGGGCATCACAATTGAGCCAATGTCTCTGCAAATCATAACTGTTCCGGAGAATGATCCTCTTAATTATCAAGGGGATCAAGGGTTATGGGGAGAAAGCGGGAGAATGGGGTTGAGGAACTTATTAGCCATGATTGAATGGTGGAGCAGACTCGATGGGCCGAACGGCCTAATTTCTGCTCCTATGTCTTATGGTCCTATGGCCTTAATGTAGGCTACAAAATAGGAAGCATGCAGTCAGAAACAAGCGAGTTTGATATCAACAAATGCTAATGGATGAACTTTGTATCAGGAAGAAAAGTGTGCCAGAGAAATCAGTTCAATTAAGCGATTTATAAAGTTAACTGGGATTTGACTGTGGTAATGAGGCTGCATTTCAGGAAATTCATGAGTGTAGCAGGTTTCAGCCAGGCATCTCTAGAGCTCAGGCAGTTTGTGTTCCCCATGTCCCCTGCCCCACGAAAGAAGTTTTAATAAAAGTAAGCTGTTCTTCAGTGTTGGCTGTGAGTACCACTAAAGACCCCTGAGGGAGGCAGGTTCAAAGTCAATCCCTTTTTCCTGATTTGTTTGCCTATATTCTGCCTCTGCCAATCATGATGTCATTCTAAACTAATCCCATCTGCCTGCACATGGTCCGTATCCCTCTATTCCCTGCCTGTTCATGTATCTGTCTAAATACCTCACAAATGTTGCTATTATATCTGCTTCTACCACATCCCCAGGCACCCACCATCCAGTGTGTAAAACACTTGCCTCACACATCTCCCTTAAACATTTCCCCTCTCACATTCAACTTTTGCTCCCTAGTATTTTATGTCTCCAACCTGGGAGAAAGACTTTGACTATTCACCCCATCTATGCCCCTTATAATTTTATATACCTCTATCAGGTTGCCCTTCAGCCTCCAACATTCTAGCAAAAACAATCCAAGCTTGTGCACTCTCTCCTTATGGCTAATACACTCCAATCCAGGCAACGTCCTGGTAGACCTCTTTTGCACGCTCTCCAAAGCCTCCACATCCTTCGTATATTGAGGCAACCAGAACAGCTCACAATACTCCAGATGTGGCTCAACTGAAATTTTATACAGCGGCACCATGACTTGCCAACTTTATATTCAACGCCCTGATTGATGAAGGCAAGCATGCCATAAGCTTTCTTTGCCACCTTATCCACTTGTGTTGCCACTTTCAGGGAGCTATAGACTTACACCCCAAGATCTCTATGCATATCAATGCTCCTAAAGGTCCTGCCATTTACTGCACTCTTGCCTCTTGCATTTAACCTCCCAAAATGCAACATCACCTTACGCTTGTCCAGATTAAACCCCATCTGCCGTAAATCTGACCAACTTTCCACCTGATCTATATCCTGCTGTACTCTTTGTCAACCTTCCTCACTATCCAGAGCTCCACCAATTTTTGTGTCATCTGCAAAATTACTAACCAGACTTACCTACCTTTACATCCAAATCATTTATGTATAAACTACGAGCAACAGAGGTCCTAGCACTGATCCTTACAGAACGCCACTGGTCACAAACCTCCACTCAGAAAAACACCCTTCCTCAACTACCCTCTGTCTTCTATCACCAAGCCAATTTTGAATCCAACTAATACATTCATAGTGGATTCCATGCGACTTTATCTTCTGGACCAGTGTACCATAGGTGGACCTTGTTAACTACTTTAGTAAATTCCATATAGACAACATCCTCTTCCCTACCCTCATCAATCATCTTCGTCACTACCTCAAAACACTCAGTCAGATTTGTGAGACAAGATCACCCCCACATATAGTCATGCCAACTATTTCTAACAAGTCCATTCTTTCCAAATGCAAGTAAATCCCACCCCTAAGAATCTTTTGCAATAATTTCCCTGCCACTGATGTAAGGCTCACTGCCCTATAATTTCCTGGATTTAACCTGCTGCCCTTCATGAACAAAGGATGATTTGTGAAAGGATGCAACAGGATATAGATAGATTGGCGACTTGGGCTCAGAAATGGCAGATGGAGTTTAATCCAGACAAATGCGAGGTGATGCCACAGCGATGTCACCCGAAGGCTGCAGGAACAGCAAATCATATTCAGCCTGGGAACCCTGCAGCCCAATGGTATCAATGTGGATTTCACAAGCTTCAAAATCTCCCCTCCCCCTACCGCATCCCAAAACCAGCCCAGCTCATCTCCGCCTCCCTAACCTGTCCTTCCTCTCACCTATCCCTTCCTCCCACCTCAAGCCGCACCCCCATCTCCTATCGACTAACATCATCCCGCCCTCCTGACCTGTCCGTCCTCCCTGGACTGACCTATCTCCTCCCTACCCCCCCACCTACACTCACCTTTACTGGCTCCATCCCCGCCTCTTCGACTTGTCTGTCTCCTCTCCACCTATCCTCTCCTCTCTCCATCCTCTATCCGCCTCCCCCTCTCTCCCTATTTATTTCAAAACCCTCTTCCCCTCCCCCATTTCTGATGAAGGGTCTAGGCCCGAAACGTCAAGTTTTCCTACTCCTATGATGCTGCTTGGCCTGCTGTGTTCATCCAGCCCCACACCTTGTTATCTCGGATTCTCCAGCATCTGCAGTACCTTTTATCTCAAATGCGAGGTGATGCATTTTGGAGGATCAAATTTAGGTGTGAATTATGCTGTAAATGGTAGAACCCTTAGGAACATTAACATACAGATGGATCTGGGCGGGCAGGTCCACAGTTCCCAAAAAGTGGCAACACAGGTGGCTATATTAATGAAGAAGGCATATGACATACTTGCCTTCGTCGACCGGGGCATGGAGTACAAGAATTGGCAATACATGTTGCAGCAATATAAAACCCCTGTTGGGCTGCATTTGGAGCATTGTGTGCTATTTTGGTCACCACATTACCAGAAGGATGTGGAAGCTTTGGAGAGAGTGCAGAGAAGGTTCACCAGGATGTTGCTCGGTCTCAAGGGCATTGGCTATGAGGAAAGGTTAAAAGACTAGGATTGTTTTCACTGGAAAGACGATGGCTGAGAGGAAACCTTACAGATGTCTACAAAACTGTGAGGCATAAATAGGGTAGATAGTCAGAGGCTTTTTCCCAGGGTTAAAATTTCAATTACAAGGGGCACAGATTCAAGGTGAGAAGGGGAAATGTGTGAGGGAAGCTTTCCACACAGAGTGTGGTAGGTGCCTGGAATACACTGCCCAAGGAGGTGGTGGAAACAGCCATATTGGCGACATTTAAGAGGCATCTGGATGGTTGTATGAATAGGGAGGGAATAGAGGGATACGGACTGAATAAGAGCTGAAGGTTTTTTTTTAGTTTAGTCAAGGCATGATGATCAGCACAGGCTTGGAGGGCTGAAGGGCCTGTTCCTGTGCTGTACTCCTCTTTTGTTCTTTGTTAACATCAGTGGCTATTCTCCAGTCTTCTAGTACCTTGCGTGTGGATAAATGGAATATGAAAATCATTTTCAAGGTCCCAGCAATCTTTGCTGAGGACAAATTCCTTCACCCAGAGAGTGGTGAACCTGTGGAATTCTCTGCCACAGCCAAAAAACTGAATGTTTTCAAGAAGGAGTTCGGTATAGTTCTGATGGCCACTGGGGTGAAGAGTGTGGAGAGAAAGCAGGAACAGGGAACTGAGTTGGATTATCAGCGATGATCATATTGAATGACAGGGCAAGTTCAAAGGACTGAACAGCTGACCGCTGCTCCTATTTTCTATCACTCTGGGTGTGCACCAAACCTGGGCTTAAAAACAGGAAAGGCATGGGCTGTTCAATCCCTCAAATCTGCAATGCCATTCGTTAAGATCATGACTAATCAGACTGGGGCCTTAACTCCACTTTCCTGTCTGCGCCTCACAACATATGAGACCCTTTCTGGTCAAAAGTCTGTCTGACATACAGCTATTTATTGAAACAGAGTGGGCAATGCTCCAAAAGTCTCTCACCTCAAGTTCACCTCAGAATCTGTCCTTAAGTCCCAACTTTGAAGTTGAATTAGCAATTTAAGCTTCACTTCAAATCCTTCACCCTAATAAACAGCCAAAGGCCAACAGAAATTCCGTTAAATAGAGGTGAAGAGATTGTGTTCCAGTATATGATATACTCTCTTTGGAGGGCAGATCTAGAACTCCATTTAGAGTTTGCAGTCAGCGCAAACCAAAACCATCCCAAATGTTGATGGAGATTTTCTACTTTAAGGAAAAACATGAAGAGACATAGAATGAACAAATTAAATTTTTAGACTGAATTATATGAATTTGGGCTCCCAGTGGAGCGTGCTTGTCACAGACATCAGACAGAATCATATCCATTCACAAAGGCAATCCAAAGAGTTCAGAGATTCTCCATTCTTTGTCTGAAACCCCATCCATCCATTTCCCTGGGACAGAAACATTGGAAAGCTCCTCATGTTGAACGGCAGAATGAAATCTGCTTTCCCTCAGTTTTATCAACGCACTTTTCATCATTTTGGTGCCAGCGAGAATTTGCAGCATCAACAAGGGAGTTACATTCGGCTTGAACAAGATTCCATTCCTGACTCAGTTATTTGAGCTGCTTTTCCCAGTTTCAGTGTTTCCGGAGAGGTTGCTTGTGGTTGCAGTCCTGGCTAACTGCTCGCGACTACTTCTTATGTCGGTCAGAAAGCTGTATCAACAAAGTGGCCACTTCAGGGAATTGTCAGTACCACATGATTTGGTTTGAAATCCAGACCACATCAGTGTCGGGGATGTGTCTGCCAAGGGTAATGCAGTAAGTCTGGAACAGTCTCAAACTAGTTTCTCACAAGTGCAAAGTGGGTAAAAATGGCAACTATTAGTGCCAGCCTTTTTCAAAACAGCTAGTGTAAGCATAAAGAACGTGAGGATAGATGTGGTGCATTTGGTGTTGGATTTCTAATTAAGAATTGACACAAAGCCCAAATCGCTTCACATACATTCGAAGCTGGGAGCCCAATAATTAGAGAAACATGCACTCTAGTTAGTACTAGTCGGAGATGAGGAACATGAAGATTGCTGAAGAAGAAAGTAAACACAGACTGCCTAATTTACCCGCATCATCCTGGATATTAGAAATATTAAAAATAGAAGCAGGATTAGACCATTTGATCTTCAAGCCTGCTCCAACATTCAATATGATCATGGCTGATCATCCAGCTCTGTCCCCCCTGTTCCCACTTTCTCCTCATAACCTTTGATCTCTTTAATCCTAAGAACTATATCTAACCGCTTCTTGAAAACATGCAATATTTTGGCCTCAACCGCTTTCTATGGCAGAGAATTCCACAGGCTCACCACTCCTGGGTGAAGACATTTCTCTACATCTCAATCCTAAATGTTCTACCCTGTGTCTTAACAGCATGACCCCTGGTTCATTGGGAACATCCTTCCTGTGTTTGTCTTGTCTAGTCCGGTTAGGATGAGAGAATGGATGACACGATGATACCTCATACAATAATTGACTAATCACATGTACCAGTGTGTGCGCACAGTCCCAAAAGTGAGAAGTAAAATCCTCAGTTGTGGACAGTTTTGTGAATCATTAGTCACCTGTTCCTCCCAAGTTATTCTCACCAAACGTCTTGTCTCAAATTACTTATCCACTACATCCCAAAATATTATTTTCTGAATAATATCAGCCTAATTGAAATTTTAGTGGACCTATAATAATTGTTTTCACCATCTCCCTGAAGAGCCGACCCTATATAATGACCATTGGCATGTAGTTTCCAAGATTTCTTCTCCTGCAAGGATGGGCCAAGTCTTCTGAGGAAGGGTCACCAGACCTGAAATATTAACTCTATTTTTGCCTTCACACATGCTGCCAGACCTGCTGAGCTTTACCAGCAACTTTGTTTTTGCGTCTTCTGAACTCATGACTTACAGGACATTTATAATTTGACTAAAATATTTAACAAGGGAAATCCTCCCTATTGTGTTTTTAAAGCATCTCACCAATGTTCTCTTTGCAACCATCTTGCAGCGCGAGCTTCTTTATCATTGGCAGCCAGCTGGGAAAAAAAAGATGGAAAAAGCTGGATTGATGGGAATTGTGGATTTTCTAAAGTGGAGATCATGCACAAAGAATTTATTAGAGCTTTTTGAAAAACTAACTATAAGAATCAATGAGGGTAATGCTGTAAAAGTGGTGCATGCAGATTTTCAAAAGGCATTTAATGCAATGCCCTACAACAGACCTGTGAGGAAAGTTCAAGGCCATAGTGTTAAAAGGACTGCAACAACATGGATATAAAACTACCTGAGCAATAGGAAACAAAAAAATTGTGACCAATGGATATTTTTCAGGGTGGAAGAAGTTGTGTACCAGAGCCCCTCAGGGGCCAATATTAGAGTCACTGCTTTTCTTGATGTATGTGAACAATCCAGATTTTGGTGGGCAGGAGACAATTTCAATGTTTATGATGGACACAAAACCTGGAAGAATCATAAATTATGAAGGAGACAGTATAGAACCCCAAAGGGACATAGACAATTTGGTAGCGTGGGCAAATAGTAGACTGATGTAGCTCCGTGGTAAAATGTGAAATGACAGATGGATAATATGAAACAAGACGGTATAAGAGCTGAAGGACATGTATGATTACATACGTAGATCAGTGAAAATAATGGGACAGGTGGAGAGAACAGTTATTAAAGGACGCAATATCCTCAACTTTATTAATAGTGGCATAGAGTACAAGAGCAAGGAGGTTATTTGGAAACAAAAAAAAATTGCTGGAGAAGCTCAACAGACCTGGCATCATCTGTGGAGAGAAAACGGTGTTAACATTTCGGATTCAGTGACCATTCATCAGAGATCCTTTGTCTGATGAAGGGTCACTGGACCCGAAATGTTAATTCTGTTTCCCTCTCTCTCCACAGATGTTGTCAGATCTACTGAGTTTGTCCAGCAATTTCTGTCTGTGTTTCTGATTTCTAGCATCCGGAGTTCTTTCTGAGGTTATTCTGAACTTATTCAAGGCACAGGTTGGACCTCAGCTCAGTTCTGGATGTGATTTAATACGAAGGATGTGAATGCATTAAGGAGAGTGTAAAAGGGGTTTACAATGATGGCTGTAGAAATGAGAACCTTCAGTTATGAGAATAAATTGGAGAGGCTGGGACTGTTGTCCTTGCAGAGAAAAGAATGAGTGGAGATTTGATAGAAGGTTTTAAAAGGATAAAGTAGATAGAGAGAAACTACTCCCACCCTTACAATGATCAAGCACAGTAAAGCACAAATTTACTCTGATTTGAAAACATCACAAATATGACACGAGTAAAAACTATTTCATCCCAGCGGTTGAAGTCAGGAATGCACTGTCTGGAGGTGTGGTATTGCCAGCTTCAACTATTCAAGAGACTGTATTGGATGGTACTTTGAATAGACACAATGTACCAGGTGACAGGGAAAGATCAGGAGTATGGCATTAAGTCAGCATGCTCGTTTGGAAAGCTGATGGAGACATAGTGGGCTGAATAGCTTCCTTCTGTGCAATAACCCTTCCATAATTCCATGATCATCAGTAAAATTCAATTGACAATCAGTGATAGCTGTGAATTGCTAGAGTCAGAGCCAAATCTCTTTAGTTTAGTTGGCTGGATGTTTGTAATACAGAGTGAGGGCAACAGTGTGGGTTCGATTCCTGCACCAGCTGAGATTTTCCCTCTTAACCTCTCCCCTCACCTGAGGGCTGGTGACCCTCCGATTAAACCACCACTAGTCATCTCTCTAAAGAAAGAACAGCCTGGTAAGACAATGGCAACTTTACCTAATAGCGAGCTGCAGTCCTACGGCATCCCCGATTCAAATATTCATCCAGTTTGCCCTTTAAGGATACAATGGTCTCTGCCTCATTAACTCCCTGCTTTTCATGTTTCAATAACTCCCTTAAATAATGACACTTCTCCAAAACTTTCTCTTCAGTCAGTCCATAACAATGTTTGGATGATCCCTCAACAGTGTCTCCCCAATGAGCTGGATTAGTCTTTCTCTATTCACTCTATAAAACCCTTCCAAATATGTTAAAACCTTACATTAAATCTCCTCTTAACTTTCACTGTTACATTGGAATTAGTCCCAGTAGCTGAAGTCTATGCTAACTATAGCTTTCCATTTCTGATATCTTCCCAATGAGTCAACATTCCTGGTGGATTTAATGTCTAATCTGTAATGATGCGTCTATAACTGCAAATATTGCTTCAACTGTCCCAGGAGGAGCTATTGTTTTTCAGGATCGCAGGATACCAAAAAGTAACTCATGCTCAATGACTAGACTGTAACAATAAGTCTGTCTCTGTGCTGTGCATCTCTATGACTCTATAACTCTGTAATTTCAAACATTTATAATGCAGAGAAACAGCAATTATGTAATGCAAGTTCCCAGAAAAAGTAACGTGGTAAATGCTCAATTCATTTTTTTTTTTAGTGATTTACTCATGGGCTGAATATTGACCAGGATAGGAGGAGAACTCAACAGCTCTTCTTTCGCAAACTGTAATGGGATCTTTCATGAGAGATTAGATAGGGTTTTAGTTTAACATCTCATTCAAAAGTTGGCATCCCCAGCAGTACACGCACT
Source organism: Ginglymostoma cirratum (assembly GCA_024137785.1). Lineage (NCBI taxonomy): Eukaryota > Metazoa > Chordata > Chondrichthyes > Orectolobiformes > Ginglymostomatidae > Ginglymostoma > Ginglymostoma cirratum. The sequence goes on from JAHRHZ010000018.1 coordinate 2,640,584, forward strand.
CAAATGTCACTCTACCTGGGCATCTCAAATCAGTAAAGTAGGGTTTGAACCCTGCATAAGCTCTAATCTCTCTCTTCTGCTGTGCAGATAGCTAAAATCCATACACGACAGCAGCTCCGGGAGGTCAATGCCGAACCATGTGTGCAGCCTCCGAGTGACTGCGCAGTTTCGAGAGAAGATTTCCCAAACCCACGTTATCTGCTTAAGAGGTAGGAGTGAGGCAGATAAGAATATGAGGGACATGGACAAGATCGATAGGAAGCAGCTGTTACCCTTCATTGTAGGGAGAAAGAACAGGGGGATATAGTTAGAAAGTGATGGGCAGGAGGTTTACAGGGTAACTGAGGAAAAGTGCTTTGATGGATTATGATGCCACTTGTACTCTACAATGAACAACACAGTGAAAAGCTTCAACTGTCACCACAATCAGGCAAGACGTCCTCCTGGACTGACCTATCTCCTCCCTACCCCCCCCACCTACACTCACCTTTACTGGCTCCATCCCCGCCTCTTTGACTTGTCTGTCTCATCTCCACCTATCCTCTCCTCTATCCATCCTCTATCCACCTCCCCCTCTCTCCCTATTTATTTGCCCCCTTCCCCTCCCCCATTTCTGATGAAGTGTCCAGGCCTGAAACGTCAAGCTTTCCTGCTCCTCTGATGCTGCTTGGCCTGCTGTGTTCATCCAGCTCTACACCTTGTTATCTAAGAGTTTGAATAGTTTAAGAGTAAAAGCAATGAAGAGACATAGCTGAAAGACAGTCCATCTTCGTTCTGCTGTGTCTACCATGAGTCCTCAGGACCTGACCAACAAGACCTGCACCACCACTCCCTCCGCTGCCTGGGCCAGACCCACCAATGTTGGAATCACCACCTTTCAGGCATCATCTCTTCAAGGCTGCGCCCACCTCACCAACGGGCTGCCAATGATGCCAAATCCGGTGCTGGCCTCACACTCACCCCACAACCAAGAGGCCCTGGCTCCCGGCCTACCGCAACCAGGAGTCTCCATTCCAGGCCTACCGTAACCAGGTGTCTCCACTCCCAGCCTACCTACCGCAACCAGGAGAACCCGGCTCCATTGTTGCTGCCAGCCCACTGATGCCTGGAGTTCCTGTTTAGGGAGGCAATGAACAGAAGAAATGTCTTTACTGTTTATCCACCGAAATAGTGGTGGTAATCAGGAATGCATTGTCAGGGAGGGTAGTAAAGATAGGAAACCTGACTTCCTTTAAAAATGAGTACTCGAAATGTCACAACATTCAAGGCTGTGAGTCTGGTGCTGGAAAGTTTAATGAGCGGAGTTAAATTGACACAGACTCAATGGGCGGAATGTGATTCAATGAGCCTTTCGACAATCAATCCAGGGCTCTGTGCAACATCAACATTCTCTGAAAGTGCCTTCGCTCTCAAAGTCCCATTTTAGCTCTGATAGTCAACATTACACTCAGGCAGCCAAGTCCAGTCTATCACTGCCTAATGAAGCTTCAGCAGAACTTCTGTTGGTTTAAGGCATTGTTCTAGTCATGTGTCCCTTAACCTGATCCTGGGTGATTCGAGTGGAAAATAGGTTCCATTAGGAACCTTTTGTACATTAAATACAGAAGCTGGCCAAAAAAAAAATGCACACACACACATATATATATAAAATCCTAAACATGTCAACACGGTTTAGAATAATAACTATTTTTAAATGTACTTGACATCTGGCCCTTATACAATGCCAGAAAACTTGATGATTAATGCCAGCCACAAACAATTCCTTCATGGTTAAGTGACTAGTCTCCATTATTTGCTGGCGCAACTCAAACAGGAGCATTCTGTGCTTTTCTATTGACAAATGTTAAGCAACCACACCAGGGAATTTGTCGATAAGTGTTGAAAACCTGCTGGATTGTGTTACATTACAGTCTGACACCATAAAATTTAATTGTATATAACACGATCAAGAGAATGGGAAGGAAAGATAAAACAATTTAGCATAACATCCCAATGCCTGCTGCGGTTCACTGTATAATGTGTACTTCTCAGTCAAGTGTTTGTGGGACCAACTCACACTCCAGCACAAAAACCAGGTTTACACTCTGTCCAAGCTGCTATCTATGGCATGAGATAGTAAATGGAAGGTCCATATGTTCTTCCAGTTGGATGTAAAAGACTTCCAGTGGCCAGTGTTTTTAAGAAAGGCAGAGGAAATCTCCTTGTTGGCAGATTAGAGGCATAGACTATTTTCTAAATGGGGAAAGGATTTGGAAATCTGAAGCGTAAAGCGACTTTGAAGTTCTAATTCAGGATCCTCTAAGGTTAACATGCATGTTCACTTGGCAGTTAAGGAAGAAAATGCAATGTTAACATTTATTTCAATTGATCTAGAATACAAGAGGAGGGATGTTGAGGCTTTATAAGGCTCTGGTCAGACTGCATTTGGAATATTGTGGGCAGTTTTGGACCCCATATCAAAGGAAGGATGTGCTGGCCTTGGAGGGGCTCCACATGAGGTTTACAAGAATGATCCTGACAACAAAGGGCTTGTCTTATGAGGAGCAGCTGAGGGCTCTGGGTCTGCACTCAATAGAGTTTATAAGGTTGTGGGGGGATTTCATTGAAACTCAAAGGATACTGAGAACTCTGGATAGAGTGGACATGGGGAAGATCTTCCCGTGAGTAGGAGAGACCAGGACCTGAGGGCACAGCCTCAGAATGAAGGGACGACCCTTTGAAAATGCGAAAAGAGGAATTTCTTCAGCCAGAGGATGGTGAGTCTGTGGAACTCATTGCCACAGATAGCTGCTGAGGCAAAACCTTTGAGTGTCTTTAAGGCAGATGTAGGCTTGTGATTAGTAAGGGGTTCTAAAGTTACAGGGAGAAGGCAAGTGAATGCTTTGAGAAACATATTAGCATTGATAAAATGGTGGAGCAGTCTTGATGGGCCAAATGGCCAAATTCTGTTCATGTACCTTATGATTGTGGCCCAACATTTATCCTTTATACAATATTATTAGAAGTGGATAAGCTGGTCATTATCACACAGCTGATTGTGGGAGCTTGCTGTATGTACATTTCTTTGTTTCTTCTAACAGGGACTACATTTCAAAAGCGCGTAGCAGCTGGCCAGAACTTAGTGGCATCTTGGAATTTAGCACTTCCGCTGGTTGCATTTTCCAACTTGATGGCCTGCCCAACACCTCAAACTGTTCTCTTGATATGGGGTATGAGTAAGCCACCCATTGGTCTTCCCTTACGCCTGGTGAGGGCCTTAAGTGACCAATTGTTGAAACTTCCTGCATGGCAATAAAACACTGGGCATTGGCAGGAAGAACTTCATCTCTATCTCATAGTTGAAAAAAAAGGTGAATGAAGGGGCAGCGTCCTTCAGGCCCTTCAATCCATCAATTCTCTGCTATTCAAAAACAACTACCGAATGATTCTAGCCTTATTTTCCACCACTTGGCATCGCGACTGGACATCTAAATACAAATTAAATATGATAACGGTTTCTGCCTCTACCACCCTTTCAGGAGGTGATTTCCAGACTCCCACCACCATCTGGGGTAAAAAAAATTTCCTCCCATCTCCCCTAAACCTTCTGCCCCTCGCGGTAAACCTATGCCCCTGCTCATTGATCCCTCTACCAAGGGGAAAGGTTTCTCCCTGTTTACCCTGTCGATGACCCTCACAATTTTGTACCTCTCAGTCATGTTCCCCCCTCAATCTCCTCTGCTCCGCTCTGTCCAATCCCAAAACAGAAACTCTCCAGCCCAGGCAATATCCTGATAAATCATCCCTGCACCCTCTCCAGTACAATCCTATTCCTCTTGTCATGTATTTTTGAAGCATGGCCAAGGTAATGAGAGTTGATTTGCACTCATGTTGGAAATGTTGAGTCAATTCCAAATTTAAATTCTAAATGTGCTGACTGTGGGCCCAAGGGTAGATCTTTCGTCTGAATCGGAAGTATGAAAGATCACAGATTTAATGTGATTGGTGAAATAACCAGAGGAGAGATTAGGAGACATTTTTTTAAGACAATGAGTTCTGATCTGGCAATGCAACATGAAAGGCTGTTGGAAACAGGTATAATTGTGTAACTCGAGAAAGGAAACTGAACACATATTGGGAAGGAGACATTTAAGGAGCACAGGGAAAAAACGGGAAAGGATAAGAGTGATTAGTTGATGTAAAAAGTCAGCTCAGGCCTGAATTTAACTCTGTAATTCTAACCTTGAGGTTTTCCATTTTGGTGCCCAAGTGCATTGAGTGGTGACAAGGATAGGGCAGGATGTTCTTTGTAATGTTGGTGCAGCCTTAATGGGCAGAATGTCCTCTATCTGCACTGTAGGGATTCTATGATTCCATAATTCTATGATTCTATGACTTGGTGGGAGGTAATGGCCTTATGGTATTACCACTAGCCTACATGTGACTCCAAACCCACAGCAATTTAGTTAGCTCTTTTTTTCCCTTTATTCATTTAAGGGATGAGGGTGTCACTGGCTAGGCAGCATTTATTATCACATTTTAGGCCAGACCAGGGAAGGATGGCAGTTTTCTTTCTTAAAGGACATTAGTGAACTAGATGGGTTCTTCCCAACAATTGACAATGGATTCATAGTCATCATTAGACTCTCAATTCCAGATATTTGTTGATTTCAAATCCACCATCTGCCATGGCAGGATTTGAACCTGGGTCCCCAGAACATTATCTGGGTCTCTGGATTAACAATCCAGCGATAATATCACTAGGCCATTGCCTCCCCAATCTTAACTTTGCTCTAAGCAATCAGGGATGGACAATAAATTCTATCCCAGCCAGCAACACCCTGTCCATGTAAGAATTAAAAAAAAACTTTTCGCTCTGAGCAAGAAGACAGCTCAATGGATCAAGCTGTTTGTTAACAGCTGACAGGTGAGCTCCTCTGTGAATCACAGACATCGATGCTGAAATTTTGTCTTGCCAAAAGCTGCTGGCCAATCAAAAATTAGCAGGTCTGGGTCCTGGAGGGCCTAGTCTTCTGGGGATCCAACAGCAAGATGCGAGTCTTTTTCTTTCGGGTGTCATGGATGGAGGGGGTTTGGATTTAGAGCCAAAGACAGTGAGGGGGCTTTCGATGTTTACCTTCTTAACACCCCTCTACCCCAAAGGACCCCACATTTGGGGGAAACAGAGACACCTCCACACCCTGCCAGACAGGCTGGCCTGGTTTAGTAAAATGGATCTCACAGAAATCTATAAAATTCTAACAGGACTAGGCAGGGTAAATGCAGGCAGGATGTTCCCGTTGACCAGAGAGTCTCGAACCAGGGATCTAAAGATATGGGGTGGACCATTTAGGACTGAAATGGGGAGAAATTACCTCACCCAGAGAATTCAGCCATGATCATATTGAATGGTGGAGCAGGCTCGAATGGCCTATTCCGACTTTCTGGGTTTCTATGTTTCCAGGTCAGGAAACCAGTCACTTATCTAGCCTGCCTAGGGGTGAGTTAAGCCTTTGAATTGGCTATTAATTGACCACTTAAGAGCCTTAACTGTTGTTCAATAAACTTTCTCGCTCAGCACGTAATTGTTGGGATGGTGCAAAAGTGAGCACCTCTTCAGAGCCAACTTGGTGAAGTATTTCCACTCTCCATCTCCACGGAGGTCAAAGCTTGTGGCTTATGGTTCTGTCTTTTCTCAAGTGGGTCCACTGCTGACCACCGCTCAGTTACAGTTTGACTAAACAATAAACTCCCTGGTACAGCTCTCGCACTCCCTATGACATTCCTTATAATATGTGTCTTCTCCCAAGGAGCGGTGAGCCTGCGGAATTCTCTGCCACAGAAAGCAGTTGAGGTCAAGATACCAAGCAGGAGTTAGGCATAGTTCTTGGAGCTAAAGGGATCAAAGGTTATGGGGAGAAAGCCGGAAGAGGATATTGAGTTTGATGATCAGTCGTGATCATAATGAAAGGTGGAACAGGTTCAAGGTGCCAAATGGCCTACTCTTAATCCAATTTTCTGTTTCTAGGGCTTCCATCAACCCACTATCTTAGAATCATGTTTGCAAAGATGGGGAGTGTAATTTTGATGGACTGTGTCCTGTGCTCCAATAAAAAATAGTTTTTGTTACATGTTATTACACAAAAATACCTGAAAATGTTTCACATTCTTTTTCTGAAAGGCACACTAAAAGGCAGAAAATGATCTTAGCTGGAATTATCTGGCCTACCCTTAGGTGAGTTTGGGTGATGGACCACATTTAATCAGTGAGGAGCCCATTAGCTTGCTACCTCCACCTTGGTTAGGCCCATAGACAGGGGGGCCTGTGGATGGCTTTCTGTTTTGGCACCACAAACCAGGTCCTGGTGTACGCTTAACCCCATATTACTGCTGTTTGTACTAACCGAGTGTTATGCAGAGTAGGGTGAGAGGGTGTTTACCACATGAGGGAGTGCGATAAGGGTATTTTGTAGGATTGGCTGCAAGGTCCCGGGGAGAGGGATCTTGGGGCTTGTTCAAAAGGCCCCAAAGCCTGATTGAGGGCATCTGTGAGATACTCATTGACTCCCTAACCCATGGCCTATCCTCATTGCTCTGCTCAGAGTTCGAGTGATGATCCTAGGATTCTTGTGGGTACCGGTACAGCAGTAGACAGCCCCTTGCAGGTGTTTTCACTTGAACTGTTGGTCTCTGTTCGGCCATGTCTGGAGTGGAGAGCAGCATTCAGCCTGGATTTCCAAGCGTGTGGACAGGATATGATTTTACTCACAGCCAGCGTTCCTAATAACGTTCACTGTCCAGGCTCTTCCTAAAAGAATGAGTCAATGAGTGAGGAATTGCAGTACCTGCTGGTCATTATGCAGTCAGCACAAGTCAGGGTGTAAGGGGTTCTTAAGCAATTGATCAGCTGCAGGCTGATGGGCTGAATGGCCTGTGCCTCCTTTCTCCTCTTCTTTAGGGGAGGATTTTAACTTAATAAAAACCGAAAGAACTTTGGATGCTGTAAATCAGGAACAAAAAACAAAGCTGCTGGAAAAGCACAGCACGTCTGGCAGCATCTGTGAAGGGAAAAACAGAGTTAATGTTTCCGGTGACCCTTCCTCAGAACTTTAACTTGTCAGAAGAACAAAGATGACCAGAACTCGATCTGAATTGGAAACCAGCAACAGGTAAATCTCCATCCACAAGGAAACATAGATTAATCTTTTAGCATTGGATTCCACCCAATATGCTAACTCATCTTGGATAGAGATAAAAGGTACTGCAGATGCTGGAGAATCCGAGATAACAAGGCGTGGGGCTGGATGAACACAGCAGGCCAAGCAGCATCATAGGAGCAGGAAAGCTTGATGTTTCGGGCCCAGACCCTTCATCAGAAATGGGGGAGGGGAAGAGGGTTCTGAAATAAATAGGGAGAGAGGGAGAGGCGGATAGAAGATGGATAGAGGAGAGGATAGGTGGAGAGGAGGCAGACAAGTCGAAGAGGCGGGGATGGAGCCAGTAAAAGTGAGTGTAGGTGGGGGGGTAGGGAGGATCTGCTCCCAGGATGAGATATTCCACTCCCGTACATCTCAGATGTCCTCATTCTTCAAGGACCGCAACGTCCCCCCCACAGTGGTCGAGAACACCCTCGATCGTGTCTCCCGCATTTCCCATAACTCATCCCTCACACCCCGTCCCCGCAATAATAACCGAAAAAGAATCCCCCTCGTCCTCATATATCACCCCACCAACCTCCGGATCCAACGCATCATCCTCCGACATTTCCGCCATCTGCAATCTGACCCCACCACCAAAGACAGTTTTCCCTCCCCACCCTTGTCTGCCTTCCGGAGGGACCACTCCCTCCGCGACTCCCTTATCCACTGCACAATCCCCTTCAGCCCCACCACACCCGGCACTTTTCCCTGCAACCGCAGGAAGTGTTACGCCTGCTCCCGCACCTCCTCCCTCACCCCAATCCCAGGCCCCAAGAAGACTTTCCACATCAGGCAGATGTTCACCTGCACATCTGCCAATGTGGTATACTGCATCCGCTGTACCCGTTGTGGCCTCCTCTACATCAGGGAAACCAAGCGGAGGCTTGGGGACCGCTTTGCGGAACACCTGCGCTCAGTTCACAACAAACAACTGCACCTCCCAGTCGCGAACCATTTCAACTCCCCCTCCCATTCCTCAGATGACATGTCCATCCTGGGCCTCCTCCAATGCCACAGTGATGCCACCCGAAGGCTGCAGGAACAGCAAATCATATTCAGCCTGGGAACCCTGCAGCCCAATGGCATCAATGTGGATTTCACAAGCTTCAAAATCTCCCCTCCCCCAACTGCATCCCAAAACCAGCCCAGCTCATCTCCGGCTCCCTAACCTGTCCTTCCTCTCACCTATCCCCTCCTCCCACCTCAAGCCCCGCCCCCATCTCCTATCTACTAACCTCATCCCGCCCCCTTGACCTGTCCGTCCGCCCTGGACTGACCTATCCCCTCCCTACCTCCCCACCTACACTCACCTTTATTGGCTCCATCCCCACCTCTTTGACTTGTCTGCCTCCTCTCCACCTATCCTCTCCTCTATCCATCTTCTATCCACCTCCCCCTCTCTCCCTATTTATTTCAGAACCCTCTTCCCCTCCCCATTTCTGATGAAGGGTCTAGGCCCGAAACGTCAAGCTTTCCTGCTTCTCCGATGCTGCTTGGCCTGCTGTGTTCATCCAGCCCCACACCTTGTTATCTCTATGCTAACTCATCTTTCTTGGTCAGATAATAAATGCAGTCTTTCTAGCACATTCTGTTTATAGTTTATTAAAAAAAGGAAGTCTCACAACCACAGTGCGATCTGAAGAGAACATGTCTCATTGGTATGATTAACGATCAGCGGGAAGTCCTTTTGTCTGTCCTTGCCAACATTGCTTGATTCTTTCTCCAGTTTGAAGAGTCCAGGACTATCTGTTTACTCAATTAATCTTACTTGCAGTGTGGAGGTCAGGAAGTTCTTCAATAACCCTTCTCTTTCCATTGCCGTATCACCCTTGTCTATTCCAATTGTGAAAATGAAGTCCTTGCAGAACTCAGCAATAGATGACTTGGACAATATTGCCACTCATGCAGTGTCTTCAGTAAGCAGAGATGCAATGAAACCAATGGTTGGACTGTGTTCTCTGTGAAGTGTCTTCATCTACGTTGTGGAACATATCTGGATTGCAATTTGTGTTACTAGTTCACTTGATTTATCAACTGGTCCCTGACATTCAGCAGTAAAGACCCAACAATGCTACCATGTTGTTCCCTGTCATGTTTGACCATCCAAAGGGGAGAGATAAACCAATGATCTTGATTTATTTACAGTTGATAATTGCTATTCAATGTCTTGAATGATTGTAAAATAATTCCTTTGAGTTTAGACGTTTCTGTAGGTGATTCCCACTCCAACGGAATGCTTCTGGGAGCTGTGGACATGAGTCCTCGGGATATGTTCAACTTTGGAAGCACATCAGCAACCCTCGAAGTTGTTTTATGTTCCAGTGAGCAATGATGTCGGTACAATTAAGAGGCAAATGCATTAAGAAGGTCTATCACAGCTATCTTCATGTGTTGCATCCAATCCAAGATTGGCATGTACATTCCGAAGCACTTTCAAATGATTGGTAATGATGACACATTTGGAAGGCAAGGGGATTAATCACAAGTGACTTCACTGCGCTAATAATGAAGCCTTGGTGCTAAAAGATTCTCTTTGGGGGCAGATGATGGAGAAACAAATTCCCTTGGCAGAGTCTCAATGACAAATGACAGCACTTATAAGAAGGTCCGGGCACAATGGCAAATGTAATTTCAAACTCTGAAATCTCTCAAAACAGCACCAAAATCACCATGCTAAACCAAGGCAAGGGAGAGCAAGAAAGATAAATATGACTACAACTTGCATAATGCCATAATGGCTCCTGTAGACAGGTCTACTGTAATAAGGTTCTATCCCAACATCTTTCTGCTGTTTCGTTGTTCAGTTGCATAGCCTGGATTACTTGTTTACTGGGCTTGGCTTCTTGCTTTGCACATAAGGTTTTGATTTTGTCAATAAGTAGCTTTCGTTGAACTGTTTTAACAAATAAGTCTTTCATTACTAATGAATGTGGCATCTGCTTACATCTTTATGTGGTTACTTGGACCTGGCCCTGAAAACAGGGAGTTGTCCCTTCAGCAACACGAAGATTCGAAAAGGTAGGTTGCTGCCCCTTTAAGAAAATTGCTTGCGGATGTCGGGGCATCAGGTCTAATTACTGTTAGCTTCTGTTTAATGACAGTGCTCCATTTTGTACTGAAGCAGGGAGGATTCACTAACAACCAGTTAGCATTAGGATACTCTCATTTGTAACTCACCATGAAGGAACACTTCACAAGGATGAAGCCCTTTTGAGTTATGGTTAATATAGAGAAATGCACCAACTAATTTGCACACAGCAAGGTCGCATAACAGCAATGAGGTAATCACCAATCAGCAGATGTAAGCAATATTGGTTAAAGGAGAAGCATTGGTCAGGACACAGGAAGAAATCCCTAGTTGCAACTGACATTGAACATTGGCTGTCTTTAGTCTCCTCATCAGTGATTGAATGTGTGTGTTGTTCCCTCGGAGCAAGAGAGATGTTTATTCATGGTAAGAACGTGCCCATGGAATCATTTGATATGGGCAAGCTGTTAACAACCACACCATTCTGGCTGGCCAGGAAACATCCCAACTCCTTTCAACTGCTGTGAGCATATTGGAATGACTTGCAGATTAATCATCAACCTGGTAGATATATACACACCTTCCCAAATCCTGAGACGGAACAGTTTTTATTCTCTCATGGGATGCGGGTGTCACTGTCTGGGCCAGCATTTATTGTCTGTCACTAATTGCCCCTTGAGAAGGTGGGGGTGAGCTTCCTTCTTGAATTGCTGCAGTCCATGTGCTGTAGGTAGACTCACAATGCCCTTAGGGAGGGAAGTAACAGGAATTTGAACTAGCAACACTGAAGGATGTCAATATGCTTCCAAGTCAGAATAGATTGGAAGGGAATTTGCGGGTGGCATGTGTGTAGCACAAATGTTATTTGCCACTTTTCAGCCCAAGCCTGGACATTATCCAGATCTTGCTGCATTTGAAAATGGGCTGCTTCAGTATCTGAGAGGCCCTGTATGAGAAGGACGGATTGCACCTGAATTAGAAGGGGACTAATGTACTGGCAGGAAGATTTGCTAGAGCTGCTCAGGAGGATTTAAACTAGGAAGGTGGGTGGGAGAGGGTGTGATGGGACCCAGGGAAATAGTGAGGAAAGAGATCGGTCTGAGGCTGATACAGTTGGGAAAAGAAGTAAGCCAAACAGTCAAAGAAGGCAGGAACACAGCAGAGAATGAGGAGGATTGATACATGAAAATGCATATATTTCAATGTAAGAGACTCAGCAGTTAAGGCAGATGAACTTGGCGCATGGTTGGCAACATGGGACTGGAATATCAAAGCAATTACAGAGACATGGCTCAGGGATTGAAAGGACTGGCAACTTAATATTCCAGGGAAGAAATGCTATGGGAAGGATAGAAAGGGGGCAAGAGAAGGGGGGAATGGTGTTTTTAATTAGGGATAACATTATTGTGGCACTTCGCGAGGATATTTCTGTGAATACATCCTGAGAATTTATTTGGGTGGAACTGAACAATAGGAAAGAAATGATCACCTTATTGGGATTGTACTATAGACCCCTAATACCGCAAAATTGAGACGCAAATTTGTAAGGAGATCTCCGTTATCTGTAAGAATAATAGGGCGGTTATGGCAGGGGATTTTAACTTTCCAAACATAGACTGGGACTGCCATGGTCTTAAGGGCTTGGATAGTGAGGAACTTGTTAAGTGTGTACAAGAAAATTTTCTGATTCAGTGCGTGGTACCTACTTGAGAAGGTGCAAAACTTGACCTACTCTTGGAAAATAAGACAGAGCAGGTGACTGACGTGTCAGTGAGGGAGCACTTTTGGGGCCAGCGACTATAATTCCATTAGTTTTAAAATTGTGATGGAAAAGGATAGACCAGATCTAAAAGTTAAAGTTCTAAATTGGAGGAAGACCAATTTTGACAGTATTAGCAAGAACTTTCAAAAGTTGCTTGGAAGGTCGGATATTTGCAGGTAAAAGGAATGGCTGGAAAATGGGAAACCTTCAAAAATGAGATAACGAGAGTCTGGAGACAGGATTTTGCTGTCATGGTGAAGGGCAAGGCTGCTAGGAGTAGGGAATGCCAGATGACTAGAGGAATTGAGGCTTTGGTCAAGGAAGAGAAGGAAGCATATATCAGGTATAGACAGTAGAGATCGAGCGAGTCCTTAGAAGAGTATAAAGGCAGTAGGAGTATACTTAGGAGGGAAATCACAAGTTCTGAAAGCTTGTGTTTTCAAATAAACTTGTTGGACTGTGACCTGGTGTCACGTGACTTCTGACCTTGCCCACCCCCAGTCCAACACTGGCACCTCCACATAAGGAGGAAATCGTTATTTATAGAGAAGATTTGGATGTGAACATAGGAGGTATGGTTAGTAAGTTTATACCAGGTTAAACCACCACCAGTCATCTCTCTCTCTAATGAAAGAGCAGTCCTTTGAGACTATGGCAACTGTTCATTTTCATAATATCATTAACGTTAACTTTTTAGGAATATATTGAGTGGAACAAAATGATCAGAATTTAGAATTAAGTTTATTGTCACATATGTTCAATGAGTATAGTGAAAAGTTTATGTCACCTCTTACAGCGCCACCTTAGGTACGAGCTACCTTGGTGCAGCTTCTTTAGTTAAAAGATCCGAGAAAATAGAGAAATAAAATGTCCAGCATTGCAAAGACAAAAGTTCAGAGCCACAGTCTTCCAACCCAGACCACACTGGCACCTAGCCTCTACTCAGCCATCGGGCCCCGGCTCCAGACTGCACCGAGCTTCAACTTGAGGATCATGAGGCTGGGAAATTGCTTCAGATCGCCAGGCCATGCCAGGAGGTCACCAGGCTGGGAGGGTGTATGGGAAGTCACTGTGCCAGGCCAGGAGGACATACGGGGAGTCACTGTGTCAGGCCAGGAGAACGTACGGGGAGTCACTGTGCCAGGCCGGGAGGACATATGGGGAGTCACTGTGCCAGGCCGGGAGGGCGTATGGGGAGTCACTGTGTCTGGCCGAGAGGGTGTACAGTGGGGCACTGTGCCAGGCCGGGAGGACGTACGGGAAGTCACTGTGTCAGGCCGGGAGGGTGTATGGGGAGTCACTGTGCCAGGCCGGGAGGACATATGGGGAGTCACTGTGCCAGGCTGGGAGGATGCCACATCGCCAACAGCATGAGTCCGATGGTACAATAGCACGGTAAATTAATATTCCTTTACTGTAATAATGTCTTGTGCCACATTCCTCATGGCATGACACACAGCACAGAACATAAATGCTCTTACCCTCTTAACATGTCTGTGTCCTCTGACACACTCCTTGCTGTGTTCTTCTCCAAATGATCAAAGTTATTTATACACCATTGTTTGAAAATCAAACTGAACTATTCAGACACATTAAGAAATGTTTCAGAGAAATCAACACAGTGCCTAGTGATTAAGTGACTAATAACAAAATATGGAACATTTACCTCTTAAAAGAAGTAGATGATACCTCCACAAAATAAATGGAAGGAGAGATAATTGACTAGGTCACAGATAAAATGCAAGCTCAGCAGTTGCAGGACAATAAGGAGGGTACTGTTGGTAGCCCTGAGCCAAGGGAGAAAGCCCAGCTTGGGAACACTGTCAGCAGAGTGCATGTACAGTTCGAGGGAACATCTGTGAAAATGGGCCCTTTGAGGTTTTTTTTTTATATTGTCAGATAACAGGCTGCAAAAATAAACAGAATAGGAAAACAGGTCAACGAAAGGAAGACACACTCAGCAGTGATGAGCTCAAACTGTCCAAATGGCCATGCCAAAGCATTCTTTCCTGTCCGTGTCAGTGAAGGGCTGTCCTACTAAATTTCCAAAGTTCAAGCGAGGGATTATTTACCAGAAAATACAGTGCTTTCACTGTCACACAATATTTAGTTCCTCTGGATGTTGGGTCAGACATTCTGAGTATGTCTTGCTCAATCTGAACCCTCATCCGCTGCCAACGTACAGTGGATAATTCATGGACATTTCCCAATAAAGCATCATGTGCCTGCACGATTGTGACCTTCTTCCAGATCGACAAGTCTCCATTGCTTTTGGGTTGGATGTAACAGTTCTCCTCAACCGTGGTGTTAAAATTGTATCAGAGATAAAAGGTACTGCAGATGCTGGAGAATCCGAGATAACAAGCATGGGGCTGGATGAACACAGCAGGTCAAGCAGCATCATAGG
>JAHRHZ010000018.1:2669042-2688837 GCA_024137785.1 Ginglymostoma cirratum
TTCGTGCTCCTATGATGCTGCTTGACCTGCTGTGTTCATCCAGCCCCATGCTTGTTGTCTCGGATTCTCCAGCACCTGCAGTACCTTTTATCTCTGGGACTACATTAATTTAGGATATCTGGTTGGTATGGATGACTTGGACTAAAGGTTCTGTTTCCTTGCTGTACAACTCTATGTGCACATTTGTAACAACTAATAGTGGCTATTTAGTTGTCATTATACCAATTTTAATTTGCATTTTTTAAAATTGAATCCAAATTTCACCATCTGCTATGGTGGGATTTGACCCCCTGACTCCAGGACATTAGCCTGGCATTCTGAATTACTCTATAGTGCTGTTGCCACTACACCACCGCCTCCCCCTGAGCAGTCACCCCTTGTTGTAGATTCTCTCACCAAACGAACCATCTCTTCTATGCCCACCTTGTCATGTCCCCTCAAGGTCTTATATATTTCAGTCAAATCACATTTTACCCTTCTGAACTTCAGCAGATACAAGCCTAGCCTGTCTGATCTGTTAAAGGTGAAGTTCAATTGACCAATTCCAAGCAATCCCATGAGATTACGATAACGGCTGCAAATGGGACCTGGCCAGGATGTATTCCCAAGTTAATGAAACCAAAAGAAAGAACCGTTCAAAAATTCTGTGTTCCATCAACTC
Source organism: Ginglymostoma cirratum (assembly GCA_024137785.1). Classification (NCBI taxonomy): domain Eukaryota; kingdom Metazoa; phylum Chordata; class Chondrichthyes; order Orectolobiformes; family Ginglymostomatidae; genus Ginglymostoma; species Ginglymostoma cirratum. The sequence continues at coordinate 2,669,704 of JAHRHZ010000018.1, forward strand.
TTGCCTGGTGACCTAGTCTTCAACTATCTTAACCATTGACCGAGAATAAGATCCTGAACCTCCGTACTTCTCTGCTCCTTTAAGGCCCTCAGTAAAATCTACCTCTTTTGACCATTCTTGTCCCATCTGTTGGGCTCTTGTGGTAGCTATCTGTGGGGCCAGGAGGCCTGAGTTCAAATCCACTTTTTGGTCCAGAGGTGTGTAATAATATCTGTGAATGTGTTGTTTGAAAATATCTATGGCCATCTATCCATACTCGTTCCTTCTTTGATCTAGTTGTAAATTACTGATCTGATTTCTCTTACATGAAATTTCTTAGGATGTTCTGCTACGTTACACTGATGCTCAAGTCAAGAAAGCACAAAAACACCTCTACTTTCTCAGGAATCTAAGCAAATTTGGCATGTTCATAAAGATTTTTACCAGTTTTTATAGATGCACCATAAAAAGCATTCTATCTGGATGCATCACAGCTTGGTACGGCAAGTGGACTGTCAAGGACCTTAAGAAACTACAGAGAGTTGTGAACACAGCCCAGTCCATCACATTAGCCAATCTTCCATCCACAGACTCCATCCAAATTCTGCTAACTCAGGAAGGCAGCCAACATAAACAAAGACCCCTCACATCCCACTTATAATCTCTTCCAACCTCTTCCATCGGGTAGAAGATACAAAACCTTAACCACACATACCAACAGGCTCAAGAACAGCTTCTTCCCCAAAATTATTAGGTGTCTGAACAGACCTCTCAAATTGTAAATTTAATGTTGATCTCACTCAGTTTCTCTGCAGCCGTAACATTGCATTCCTCGCTCTGTTCTATTACTGCAATTTACTTTGTATGTTATGGTCTACCTGTACCGCACGCAAAACAAAACTTTTCACTGCACCAGGTACATGTGGCAATAATACATCAAATTAAAGCAAACGTTGACCCAGTTGAAGTTGTAGGTTAGAATCCTAACACAGCAAGTTATTTACCTTAATTCAATGGATCTGTTCCAGCTTACTATCAAAGTCCAAATGAGTTTATTTAACATCTCTCAAGATTGCAGGTGAGGCAAGCTATGATCAATTCAGAAACAACTAGTGATGGAAGACCTGTGGAAAATTTTATTGCAGCTGATTTCACTGGCTGGGAAGGAACAAATGTAAATTGGGAGAGAGATCAGTAGGTTCCAGAAAACATCACAAATGTTTACATGGATGACAGTAACATGAAGAGTAGTTTGATCTTAGAGTAGGATAATGGGTCAGCACAACATCATGGGCTGAAGGGCCTGTACTGTGCTGTACTGTTCTATGTTTTATGTTTGTCCCAATCAGCAAATATGAGTCTGTAGAGCTGTTTGTCCCAGGGCTCCAACTAGCCTTTGTACGCCATGAGTCGTAGTTGTAGTTTGGTGTTCAGCAATAAATGCTGTTCATTTCAGTCAGGCTTCCTGTGTTATCACATCTTGATTGCACCCTACCTAGGGAGATATCTAAGTTTGGTTTTGGCACCATTTTATACAGAATGGTATACGTCCGAACCCTGTCTGGTTTTCTCCCATGCTGACAAACTTCCCAATCCTTCCCTGGTGACTGTTACATGATATCTCTGCAAGAACTGGCCCTCTTCTCCCTGCTGAAGACGTCTTGAAACATTTCAATGGAATAATTTTTGTGAATCAGTGGAATTCACTACCCCAGAGTGTGGTAGATGCCAGGACACTGAATAGTGATGGGTCAAATGGTTAGGGGGAGCAGGCAGGAAAGGGGAGAAGAGGCTGAGATGAAATCAGCAATGATTGTATTAAACTCCAGAGCAGTCCTGAGGGTCTGAATGGCCTACTCCTACTTCTAGTTCATATGTTCTCTCCCTTGTTCTCTCCTGCGTTCAGGTTTTCAAGACTGCTCTGAAGTTTCTTGCAAAACTTTCAAAATGATTGCCCCTCTCCACTTCATTTCAGCACAAGGTATGGCCAATTCTGGTAAGACCAGCCATCAAAACTAGTTATTGAGAAATTGAAGCAATGCATTGAATTTAGCTAGTTTCATTAGTAGTTATGTTGAGTCCTGTATATGTAGTTTAAGAGTTTGAAGTATTGTCAGTGCCAAACATAGGCTGGATCACGAAGGAACCCTAAAGCAATTACCATGTCTGTTTAATATTCAGTGTGTTTAGTCTAGTGTGTTGGTTTGGCGTGGTGGAGTGCGAATAGATGAATTTTGGCTCCAGCTACAACGTCAGTCAATGTGTTGAGCAATACCTGATGGATTTACTTAATTACTCCTAAATAAGGTTCCCATTTATGGAAAATGTCCGGCAGTTCACTTAAGTTTTTGGAAGTGGTTAAGACATTGGGAAATGTGACTAATGAAACAGAACAAACAAGGAAGAGGTGAACAGGAATTATGAGGATGGTGTTTGAGAGCAGTGGCTGTGGAGAGAAACAACAGAGAGTATGTTTTTAACAAAAGGTGGAAGTCCACAAGAGGGAGATTATTTGTAGAGAGAGAGAGGGAGCAAGGACAAGGCAAAGTTTGAGTGAGACAGTAACAGACTGAAGTAGATATCAATGAAAACTCATACACTATTTTGTGAATGTTGAAGGTTTACAAACAAGATAGGGTCGAGTTCCATTCCCAATCGGAGCTGTTGGCTGATTTGGGTTGTGGATGGGGTGGATGGATGGGGAAAGAATGATGTTATACTTGGTCTCTTCTCAAGTTTGAATTCAGAAATTGGCTCACTTTCCTGCTCCTTGTTGCTGGCCAGCTACCACCTGCAGCAAGCTAGGCATTTACCAAGGATTGAAGTGGCTCCGTACATTTTCTTGTGGATGAACAGCCTATTGACACTCAATTTAATGCGACCAGAGGTCAAAACGTGTCAATTTAAGGCTACTCAAGTCAATGCTTCCGATAGAAAGGAATGAGAGGAAATTGGCACAGAGATGTGAAAAACTATTTGAATATAAATTAACAAGTTGGAAAAGAATTTTGGAAGAACATTCTACTGAGCCATCTAGTGGCTAGAGCTTAAAATGGCTTGTGACAGTTTACGCGGGAAAATGAAGTGATAAATAATGACTAGAAGAAGTGTCATCAGAAGTTGTCACATCTGCTAATGCTTTCTATCTCTGTTGTGTGCTGTCTCATTTTTTTTCCATTGCTTCTCTTCAGCGCAAGACTTTGTGCCTCACCGTCACCACTAATACTTGGTCTCTATCTTTTCCTTGTTCTTTCCAGTTCTATCATCACATTCCCTTAACTCTCCTGAGAACTTAATTTTCAGGAAATGGGAACCATCTTGAGGACTGATTAAGCAAATTCATCAAGTCTGCCTGAACATAGACACTGACATTGTGGATAATGTGACAATATGAAATAAGATTTGTTAGCAGAAAGCGCACTACCTGTTGGGAAATGTGACTAATGGAATTAGGATGAACAAGAAAGAGATGAGCAGGGATTATGAGGAAGGGGTTTGAGCGCAGTGGCTGTAGACAGAAACAACAGCCAGCATTTATTATTTATCCTGAGCCATTCCTGAGAAGGTGGTAGTGAGCTTCTTTCATGAACTGCTGCAGTCCGTGTGGTATGGGTTGACCCACAATGCCGCTAGGGAGAGAGTTTCTGGATTTTGACTGAGTGAAATTGAAGGAACGGCAATATATTTCCAAGTCAGGATGGTGAGTGGCTTGGAGCAAAACTTGCAGGGGGTGGGCATTTTATCATAGAATCATAGAGATCTACAACACGGAAAACAAAAGTCCCTTTCGCCTATCACGTCCATGCCTGTCAACAACATTCACCATTTTCTACCACTTGGCCCATAGCCCTGTATGCTTTGGCATCACATGTGCACATCTAAATACTACTTAAATTTTGTAAGAGTTTCTGCCTCTACCACTCTTACGGGTAGTGAGTTCAAGATTCCCACCACATCGCCTCTAAACTTTCTGCCCCTTATCTTAAATCTATGCCCCTAGTCATTGATCTATCAGAGGTAAAAGTTTCTTCCGGTCCATAGTCAATGTGCTTTTAAAAGACTTATTGCTGGAGAGGTGATGGCCTAGTGGCTTTATTGCAGGGCTGTTAATCTAGCAACCCACATAATGCTCTGAGGACCTAAGTTCAAATCCCATCAATGCAGATGGTGGAATTTGAATTCAATAAATATCTGGAGTTAAGAATCTTATGTGGATTGTTGGGGAGAATCCATCTGGTTTACTCATCCCTTTCAGGGAAGGAAACTGCCATCCTTACCTGAGATAACAAGCGTGGGGCTGGATGAACACAGCAGGTCAAGCAGCATCATAGGAGCAGGAAAACTTGACGTTTCGGGCCTAAACGTCTCTGATGCCATCCTTACCCGGTCTGGCCTACGTATGACTCCAGACCCACAGCAATGTGGTTGACTCTTAGCTGCCCTCCGTGTAGTCAGGGATGGGCAATAAATGCTGCCTAGCCAGCAAAGCCTTCATCCTGTGAATGAATAAGGTAAGGAATAAAGTTAGGGGTCAGGTTTATCGGTTCTTTTCCCCAAAGTAGAATATTCAGAATGTTTCAAAAATATCAATAGATCAGAGTTCACACTGTGATTTGAAACTGACTCTCTGTTTGAAATTCATTAATAGCTCTCTAATATAAACATTACAATTGCACCTATTAACAGCACTGTGGCCACTTCAATACTTTATGAGTGAATGTGCATAGGGGCATTTTGTTTCCAAGAAAGGCACTAGATAAATGCAAGTCTTTGTTTCTTGTGCACTGGGAACATGCTGTTCTCAATTACCCTGTCTCTTCCCACTTAATCTCGAAATATCATCATGTAAGCTATAGTCTCGAGGAGGAGATCGTTTCTCACTGTTTGGTGCAGTTAAATCATAAACAGGTTTGTAAGGAGGATTTTCACAATTTGGATGCGCTGAATATATTTTCATTCTTGGCTTCAGACTCCAACTCATTCTTTTCCAGAATTCTCCAATCCCATTCAAACTTCGACTCTCCAGTCTTTCCAGGGCTCATAAATTTCAGGTTTGGCATTGATAACTAGATTGACAATCACATTAACATTTCAGCATTTGGACGGACAATATACTTGACGTTCCTGTCCTAAGGGAGTGACTTAATGTAGAAGGCACCAGCTTTCAGATGAGACATTAAATTATTCTATGACTGGTTCTATTAAATGTTTGGAGCCATGTGGCATTCCTAACTGAAGAACGGGAAAATATCCCAGTATCTTGGGTAATATTCCTATAACAGCCAATATCACCAAAATCTCACTCACTGGTCGTATATCGGTGCTGTTTTCTGAGAGCTTTCTTGGTGCCATATGGCCTTCACATTTGAACATAGAACAGTACAGCACAGGAATAGGCCCTTCAGCCCACATTGTGTCCAACCTGACACCAAATTAAGCTAATCTCTTCAGCCTGCACTTGGTTCATATCCCTCCATTCCTAGCATATTCATGTGCTTATCTAAAAGTCCCCTCCACCACACATGGCAGCATGTTCCAGACTCCTACTACTCTCTGTGTAAAAAACTTCCCCTTCACATCTCCTTTGGACTTTCGTCCTCTCACATTAAATGCATGCCCCCTCTAGTACTAGACTCTTCAAATTTGGGAAAAAGATTCTGACCGTCATCCCTATCTATGCATCTCATAATTTTATAGACTTCTACGAAGTCTCTCCTCAGCCTCCGCCACTCCAGAGAAAATAACCTGAGTTTTTCTAGCCTCTCCTTGCAGCTCATACCCTCTAATCCAGGCCGCATCCTGCTAAACCTGTATTTGACTACATCTTGACAAAATTCATTGCATATTCAATTACCTTTGCGTACCTAAAGTGTTCAATTCCACCCCAGAAAAATGATAAAATGTGACATCTGTTGTTTTCTTCACTTTCCAAACATTATCTCTGGTTTTATGTTGACTTTGCCCTGTGCATCTTGGTCCTGAGTCCAAATTTCTGAGAAGAACTTGGGTTGTATGTGGAGTCATCCAAAATTCCTAGTAGCATCTTTTCTTAAACATTGCTAAAAAAAGGTGTGAGTAGAGTCATGCAGCATGGAAACAGGCCCTTCTGCCCACCATGTCTACGCCAACGAACAAACACAAGATTACATTAATCCAATTTTCATGCACTTGGTCCATAGCCTGCAATGCCCTGGCATTTTAAGATGTTTCTTCAATGTTGTGAGAATACGTGCCTCCACCACACTCTCTGGCAGTATGTTTCTACCACCCTCTGGTTGAAAATAAAGTCCTTCTCACAGCTCCCATTTGCTCCTCTCCTTGCACTTATGCCCTCTGCTCTTAGACACATTGAAATGTTTCATCTTGTATTTTCAGAACAAGGGTGCAAGGAACATATTTCAATGAAAGAGGCATTATCCAAAATGCTGATTGGTTGGGCCACCATTGACAGTGGGAATACAGCAAGAACAGTTAACTCAATCTTAATTCTCAATCCAGACAGGTAGATTGTGATTGACCAAGGTATTGCCATGGGGATGCTGCTGAGTTTGGCTGACTCCATGACCCTTTATTTTTGAAAGAGGTGCAATGTACATAAAAATTCTTTTTGCCTACAGTAAACAAAGTCCTGGGTACTTAACTATGGAGGTCCTAGTATATTTATTTTAATTCATTCACAGTGAGGCGTCATTGAGGGTGTTCCTGGCTAAATGTTGTCAGCAACATTTATTGCTCATCCCCAATTGCCTTTGGGATAGGTAAGCATCAGCCACATTGTTGTGGGTCTAGAGTCACATGTAGGTCACACCAGGTAAGGACAGCAATTTCTGTCCCTAAATTGCATTAGTGAACCAGATGGGTTTTTTTCCTTTCCCTGACAATTGGTGGTGAATTTGTGGCTATCACTAGATTCCTAACACCAGCTTTTTTTAAAATTCAAATTCCACCATCTCCCATAGCGGGATTTGAACCCAGGTTTCCAGAACATTACCTGGCTCTCTGGACTAATAGTTCTGTGAAAATATCCAGAGGCTATCGCCTCTCTGTGGAAGGAAACGGATTGCACCACAGACCGGCCAGTAATCTTAAATTAGTTTCCATTGTAACTCTTAGCACAGTCTGGATTATTTAATGTGATTTTTCATTGCGGAATCACATTGAAAGCTAGATGTAGCTCTCTGGCTCCTGCAAACACAAGCTGGTTGAATGAGTGAAGTAGTTGAAACAGGACCCAACTTTACGGAGGTGGAAGAAAATTGTACATACATTTCTTCCAAAAAGAGACATCCAAACTCTGCTGCATCTCAAAGGCAAAATCGTGGCCAATAAGAATCTACCTGCCTGTTCTGCAAATTAAGATTAACGGTTAACTGCTCATGCTATATTCCCATGCCTCAACCAATCAGCACCCACTTCTCATTTTGTATAATGTGGTGTCTCTTTTATTTTGCTTAACCCCCTCCCAACCCCTCGCACAAGTTAGTTTCTTGTGTCACAGTTTTGATGAGTGCAAGATGAAAAAGCTTCAGCTTCTAGCCTCCTTTTAGCAGTGTTTAAGTTCTGTACTGTCAAGCATTTATTGTCTAAAGTTTTCAAGCAGATTTGTAGCTTGGGGTGTGGATGAGGTTGTAGACATGCTTGCTGAGCCGATGGGTTTGGTTGCAAATTATTCGTCACCCTAATCGTCAGTGCGGCGCCGGTGAAGCATCAGTGTTCTGTCCTGCTTGTTATTTATATGCCTCGGTTTGCTGGGGCAGTTGGTAATACTTTCAGTTTTGTTTCTTAGTGGTTTGCAATTCAATGTGTTTGTTGATGGAGTTCTGGTTGGAATACCAGGCCTCCAGGAATTCCCTGGCATGTCTCTGTTTGGCTTGTGCGATTATCGATGTGTAGAAAATTTTCTTCCAATTTGGTCTACATAGTGTTTCTCACAGTCCTTGCAAGGTATTTTGTATATTACCCCAGATCTGCTGGTTTTGGGTAAGGGATCCTTTACATTCATCAGTAGCTGTCATAGGGTGGTTGTCGGTTTGTGGGCTACCCTGATACCCAGGGGTGAGTAGTCTTGTGGTCATCTCTGATATGTGTCTGATGTACGATAGGATGACTAGTGTGTCTGGCCGTGTTGTGTCTTCCTGTTGTCATCTGTCTCAGAGGTAACGGCAGATTGTGCTTTTTGGGTATCCATTTCTTTTGAAGACTTTGTATAAGTGCTCCTGTTCTGCCTTGCGTAGTTTTGGTTTGCAATGTGTTGTGGCTCGTTTAAATAGTGTCCTGATGCAGCTCTGTTTGTGGATGTTGGGGTGATTGCTGGTGTAATTGAGTATCTGGTCCATAAATATGGAGTTCCCTGTTGTTTTTGCGTTCTACCATTATGTCCAGGAAGGGCAGTTGATTTCTGATGAAGGGTTTAGGCCTGAAATGTCAACAATTAAGTTGATTGTTGTTCTCTTCTTCGTTTGCGAATTTTATCCTGGTAAAGATGTTGTTTATGTGTTGATGGGTTTCTTCCAGTTTAGTGCATTTGATAATCACAAAGGTGTCATCTAAATATCAGGCGCAAAGTTTGGATTGCATAGTGGGAAGTGCTGTTCATTCTAACCTTTGCATTACTGCCTCTGCAATCCATCCTGATACTGGGGATCCCATTGATGTTCTGTTGATTCGTTTGTATATGTTGTCGTTGAAGGTGAAGTGGGTTATGAGGCATAAATCTAATAGTTTCATGGTGATGTCCTTATTGATGTTGTTGGTGTCCTGGGTTGTCTGCTTATTTGATTCGTCTAGCAGTGTGGCAATTGTTTCTTTGGCTAGGTCGATGTCCCTTTAGTTCATGAGTGCCCATCGAGGAAAAGTTGGAAATTGAACTCAGCACCTTGAATCTCCTTCATCTTTTGATTTACAAATAAACAGAAGTGGAAGGTCCCAGAAAGAAAGAAACGTTTGCAGTTCCAACATGCCCTCACAACCACAGGATGTGTTAAAATACTTCAGAGCCAATGAATTAATGTGCATGATGGGGGAAATAAAAACTTCAGTGGTGAGGATAGAATGAAGAAATTGTGACTGTTGTCTTTGGAGAGAAGGCTGGGGAGAGATTTGATTGAGGTTTTCAAAATCATGAATGACCTGAATAGAGTAGATAGGGAGAAACTGTTCCTGGTTGGAAAAGGAACAAGACCAAGAGGGTGTAGATTAGAAGTCATGTGAGGAAAAACTTTTTTACAGAGTGAGTAGTTAGCGTATAGACTCCACTGCCTGGAAAAGTGGTGGAGGCAGATTCAATTGAAGCAGTCAAAAGAAAATTAGATGATTATTTGGATAGAAATTGCATGCAAAACAAAGCCATTTGGCCCATCAAGTGTGCACTGACACCCTGAACAGCATCCCACTCAGGCCGCATTTACCATGGCTAACTCACCTAGCCTACACACTGCAGGCAATCTAACTACCCTGCACATCTTTAGACTGGTGGGAGGAAACCCACACAGAAACAAGCAGAACACACAAACAATCGCCTAAGGCTGGATTCAAACCCAAGTCCCTGGCACTATGAGGCAGCAGTGTTAACCACTGAGCCACCAGGCTGCTTTTGAAAAGCATGCTCCTTTAAAATGTAGTTGAAACACTAACTGAAAGAATTGCACAATCTGTCTGACATAATAACCAGGATGCCAGGGCAAATACTTTCCCACTTGCTTGACTGGTGTTGTTTATGTCAAAGTGCTCTATGGGCTCTGCTATTAGACAATTTTTGGGGTAAGTTTCCCCATATTTTTCCAGTGACAGTTTTGGGGAGTATTTACCTCTATGAGCCCTGATGACATTTCACACACAAATCTCCATGGGTCACCTCACTAATTTTGTATCCTGCCTCCATGGCATCATTCCTGTGCGAAGCAGCTCCTTAGTCATGTGGCTCATCAGCAGTCATGACAGATGCAAGTGAGACGTTACCAAAGGCTGTGAACAGTAGGGCATGGAGGCCTCTAAGATGGCCGTGGGGTGCATCTATATAGACTTCTGACTAGTTAGACCTTTCAGATGCAGGCAAAACAACTGAATTCTCCCCTTTCAGCCCCAAACCTAGAGAGTAGCCATGCTAAATAGAGCAACCCACTGGCCCTCATTGAAATCAGGATAGTGGTGACCATCAATCACCTGCTTCCCACAGGAGTGTGTGCCCTCCAATGTTACCTCTGCTTAAAGCCTCTACCTTGAGCTGACCCCTTCACATGCAACGTTACCACTCTCTCAGGAAGAGTGCATGGACAATCAAGACCCACTACTGTCTCTGATATCCCAAAAGAATAAATGTCCAATTACATCACCAAAATGACTAATTTAATTTAGTTTTACAGTTGTTCCAGACAAAAACAAACCTCCAACAGATCTAATCAATGAACAAAAATCCTAATTTACCATGAATGAACTGATTCTTTAACAAGTGACGAAAAAGATTATTAACTATTACAACGCAAACCAAATCTCCTTTAAATCCGAGCACACACACATACACAGACAGAACAATATTGGGCATACAACTCTGAATTTATTATGGGCGGAGACAAAAGTAGACGCAAAAAAAAGCTTTGTGTATCAAGATTCCAAATCACAAGCATGGAATGGAGCACCCTTCTCAGTTTCTATCAACAATCACATTGCTGTTGGCCACACTGTGAGGGAAAGTCCTCTGTTTGGTAGCTGGGCAGATCAACCCGAGTCTTTCATTCTGTTAGCAGATCTGCTTTGAGCATTTGTGTTTGCTCACACAGAGAGGGAGGGAGAAAAAGATTGACAGAGAAAGTGCACTACTTCCCTGCAAATCTCTTCACAACAGTAAAACTTTCTTTTTCTGAGAAAGAGAGAGAGACCGACAGACCTTTCCTTTCTGCAGGCTTCTTGAATTTCTCTTTGAACTACACACTCCTTAGTCTGTAGCAAAATAGGAACGAACAGTCCAAAAGCTGTTGTCGATAACCTGCAGCCCAATCCTCCTTCCACTGGCTTGTCTAGCAAAAGTAATAAATCCATCAAATCTCTCTTTAAACTGCTCTGACTTTGGAAAGATCACCGGACGCTTTGTAAACAACAATTAAAACACGACACAGTTTCAGCTCTGACTTTCGAATTCACATGGTAAACTCTGCGAACCCCCAGAATTTCCAAAACTTCTACTTGCCAGTTTTCATTCCAAAATTATCTGTGGGTCAAACAACACAGTGTTTGTTCCATAAACTGTGGGCACATGGACATGACATGGCTTTGTACAGGAACATATCCACCCCCTGCTGGCAATTATGGCACACTGCCTGGCTTTCTGTCTAAATGGTCAGACACAACCCTTCTTTATTACCCATCCCTATTTGCTCAGAGCGCAGTTAAATGTAAACAACACAGCATGAGTCTGGAGTCACACACAGGCCAGACTAAGTAAGGATGGAAGATTTCCTTTCCTAAAAGCCTTTGGTGAACCAGGTGTTTCTTTTTTCTGGCAGCCATCATCATTAGATTAACCTTCTTCATTAATATTATTGCAGATTTTAAATTTAATACAAATTCCATCATCTGCTGTGGTCGGCTTTGAAACCAGGTCCACAAAACATTCCCTGGGTCTCTGGTATAAGTTTAGTGGTGATACCATCAGACCATTTCCTCCCATGTGACGGGCTCCTGAGACCCTTTAAGTTCCAAATGTAGGAGCAATGCACTAAAAAGGCAAGGCAGGGGTGCTCTGAGAATCCAAATAATCACACAGTGAGTGAGCGCAAAGAAATCAAACCAAGAACCCTACAATGACCCATGATGCATAAGACTGGTGCCGTTCCTTGTGTTACTGTGGACTTGGGCCAGACACATTGCAATATAAGTCATTAGTGAGCTCCAAAGCACAGTTTAGAACTGTCTTAAAAGTGAGCCCGAGTAATACCACGATGATGTGGTGAGTTTGGTGCTTGGCTGATGCCCATTTCCATAGATGGTGAGTGTAGGTGGTGCTGCCCATAAGGCATGAACTGAGATGTTGGGGAATGCCCAGAGGAGAAGCCAACTAACCACGCTGACTTTCACGTGGGGAATTGGCACCATCTACTCTCTCACCAGAAACTAGAAGAATAGCAACTTCCTTGGGGTTACCATTGACCAGAAACTGAACTGGACTCATCACATAAACACAGTGGTTACAGCAGATCAGAGGCTCGGAATACTGCAGCGAGTAACCCTCTGACTCCCCAAAACCCATCCACCATCTCAAGGCACAAGTCAGGAGTGTGATAGAATACTCCCCACTTGCCTGGATGGGCGCAGCTCTAACAAGAGTCAAGAAGCTCAACATCATCCAGAACACAGCAGCCGCTTGATTGGCACCACATTCACAAAGCAAGAGTCACATAAAGTTGGTTTGCAGGTGCAGCAGGTAATTTAGAAGGAATAGAACACAGAACATAGAACAGTACAGCACAGTACAGGCCCTTCGGCCCACGATGGTGTGCCGAACTTTTACCCTAATCCTAAGGTCTATCTAACCTCCACCCCTACCTTATACTGTCATCCATATGCCTATCTAATAGCGGCTTAAATGCCCCTAATGAGGCCGACTCCACTACCCTCTCTGGCAATGCATTCCACGCCCCGACCACTCTCTGAGTAAAGAACCTAACTCTGACATTGTCCCTATATCTACCTCCACTCACTTTAAAACTATGTCCCCTCGTAATAGCTACTTCCACCCTAGGAAAGAGTCTCTGGCTATCTACTCTATCTATACCTCTGATCATTTTGTACACCTCTATCAAGTCACCTCTCATCCTTTGTCGTTCTAAAGAGAAAAGCCCTAGCTCTCTCAACCTTTCCTCGTAAGACCTTCCCTCCATTCCAGGCAACATCCTGGTAAACCTCCTCTGCACCTTTTCTAACACTTCCACAGCTTTCCTGTAAAGAGGTGACCAGAACTGGACACAATACTCCAGATGTGGCCGAAACAGGCTTTTCAATATTGTCCTTCATTGCAATAGGGATGGAGTTTCAAAGCAGGGAGGCTATACTGCAGCTGTATAGGGCGCTGGTGAGACCACACCCGGAGTACTGCATACAGTTTTGGTCTCCTTACACAAGAAAGGATGTACTGGCACTGGAGGGGATGCAGAGGATGTTCACGAGGTTGATTGTGGAGTTCAGAGGGTTGGTTTATGAGGAGAGATTGAATAGACTGGGACTATACTCATTGGAATTTAGAAGAATAAGGGGAATCTTATGGAAACATAACAAATTATGAAGAGAATAGAAAAAATAGAAACAGGGAGGTTGTTTCCACTGGCGCGTGAAATTAGAACAAGCGGGCATAGCCTTAAAATAAGGGGGAGCAGATTTAGGACTGAATTAAGGAACTTCTTCACCCAAAAGGTTGTGAATCTGTGGAATTTCCTGCCCAGTGAATCAGCTGAGGCTACCTCGTTGAATGTTTTTAAGGCAAAGGTTGATTTTTGAACAGTAAAAGGACTAAAGGTTATTGTGAGTGGGTGGGTAAGTGGAGCTGAGTCCACGGAGAGATCAGCCATGATCTTATTGAATGGCAGGGCAGGCTCAATGGGCCAGTTGGTCTACTCCTGCTCCTCTTTCTTATGTTTTTATGTAAACATTCACAACCTCCACCGCTGACACTCAGTAGCAGCAATGTGTACTATCTACAGGAAGCACTGCAGAAATTCACCAAAGATCCTGAGACAGCACCTTCTAAACCCATGACCGCTTCCATCTAAAAGGATAAGGGCAGCAGATACAAGGGGACATTGCCCCATGCAAGTTCCCATCCAAGCCACTCACCATCCCGACTTAGAAATGTATTGTCATTCCTTCATCGTCTCTGGGTCAAAATCCTGGAATTCCCTCCCTCCCTAACGGCATTATGGGTCAACCTACAGTAACCAACCATCTTTAGTGCGGACTGCAGTAGTTCAGGAAGGCAGGTCACCACCTACCTTCTAAAAGGCAAATAGGGACACAACGTGTCAGCTGGCCAACTGGCAACACCCATGTCCCACAAATGAATTTACAAAAATGTAAAAGCTGTTGCAACTGTACATGAAAAACAGATTTCCCCTGATTTTTGACATATGTTTCGTACTCAATAAACATCACTAAGAACAGTTTACTTTTCATTTACCTCATTACTGTGCAGAAATTGAATACCATGTTTTTCAACATTGCAGTAAAGTCGCCATAGTCTAACAGACCATAGGACTGCCTTTTCATTTGAGAGAGAGGTGGCTGAGTGACGAGTTCAAGAATCACCATTTCTCAGGACGCATTGAGAAGGAGATTCTATTGTGGTAACCTCAGCCAACATGGGAATTAAACCCACTCTGTCTTTCTGTATCCAGCCAACCGAGCTAACCAACGCTTTGCGGAATACTTAGAGTCATAGAGATGTACAGCACAGAAGCAGACCCTTTGGTGCAATTTGTCCGCGCTAGTCAGCTATCCTAAACCAATCTAGTCCCATTTGCCAGCATATGGCCCATATCTCTCTATACCCTTCTTATTCATGTACCCATCCAGATGCCTTTTAAATGTTATAATTGTACCAGCCTCCATCACTTCCTTTGGCAGCTCATTCCATACACGCACCACCCTCTGTGTGAAAAAGTTGCCTATTAGGTCCCTTTTAAATCTTGCCCCTCTCACCTTAAAACTATGCCCTCTAGATTTGGACTCCCCTACCCTGGGAAAAGTGTCTCGACAATGGTGCCAAACACTTTGACAGGTCCCATAGTCATTACAGTAACTGTCTAGTAATAAATTATTTTCTTCTAAGTGATTGTAAGACAATATAGGTAGAAATCTCAAAAGGGATAAAGTATGTTTCTCTTCCCCTGCACCTGAACAGTTATTCTCTCTCGAATCATTCCCCACCCTATTCTTCATCCCTAAAAATGGTTCTTGTCTTTGCACACTGCTATATATGTAAGCAATTGTGTGGGTGGGCAAGAGAGCCCTGGGGCTACGATTGAAGTTATGTCTCAAAATTCACCAAGCCAGTGTAACTGGAAAGTGTTCTGTGGCAGCTTCTGTACGACAGTACCATTACCTCCAGGATCCCACCTCTGCCATCATCAAATTGCACAGCATCTTGACTTGGAACTATATCAATGTTCTTTGACTGGCACTGGGTCATAATTCTGGGACTCTCTCCCCTAACAACACCTGCTAGAGTGCCTTTGCTACTTGAGTGCAGGTTCAAAATGGATGGCACGGTGGCTCCGTGGTTAGCACTGCTGTGCCATAGCACCAGGGACCCAGGCTCAATTCCAGCCTTGTCTGTGTGGAGTTTGTACATTCTCCCTGTGTCTGTGTGGGCTTCTGCCAGATGATCTGGTTTCTTCTACCAGTTTCAAGATGCGCAGGTTGGATGGATTGGCTGTGCTAAATTGTCCATGGCTAGCTAGTGTAAATGTGGGTTATGGGGATGGAATAAGGGGCTGTGTTTGGATGGGGTGCCCTTTGGTGGGGGGAATGGCTTCATTCCACACTGTGCCAATTCAAAGATGGAATCTTGGTACCAGCCCCTCTGGGGGCAATTAGGGATGGACAATAAATGACAGCTTTATCAGTTACACCCACATTTCAATAACAAAGAGCAGTGAACTTTGCCTATTTACCTAGAAACTTGACTGCACTGAATTTGCCAAAACTGTTAAAACAAACTCTGATTATGGCACTGAATTTTGTCCTTGCAAGCAATATGTGAGCTCATTTGAATGAATAATTGTGTGTGACTATACAAGTACGTACTTGTGAGGGTGTCAGTTTTCGTTAACTTGCTTTATGCTGCGTTGTGTTTTTGAACACATTCTCCTGCTTTTCCATCTTAAGATCCTTAATGGGTTTTGAGACCTGCCTGAATCCTACTGATTGTTCGAGACTACGCTGAGCTACTGATATGTTTTCTCTACTTATTTTTCAATCTGTTTCATGCCAAGTATTTTTTTTCACGTTCTAAATGGACGCAGATTTTCCATTAAAAACTGTCAGTGGTAGATGAGTAAAAGGCTGCTGGGAGACGAGCCAGAGCAAGAAGATTCCAGATTATGAATTCAGCCAATAGACCAATTAAGACCAAATGTGCTGAGAGAGAAGGAACGAGAAAGCGATAGATGGAGGAGGAAGGAAGAAACCTATAGACAGAGAGCTGACAGTCTGACAAGGCACTGGGACTAGTCTTTAGTCCTCATGCAGAGGAAGTTGGTCTAAAGTTTTCTCAACATTTTCCACAGAACATGGTCCTTTGGGGGAGATGCTCATTGTAGGAATGGCAGTAATGGAACACATTAGAATATTTGTATGTTCGGTATGTAACACTAATGCTGATTGCATTACATGCCGGCCTTGTCATTTTTAAATAAAATGTTGGCCATAACTGCTTGACAGACTGTGTTTGATTACGACTAGTCAAATGTATATTGCTCATACTTGTTCAAAACCCTTAAATCTTAGTCTCTTAATTGGCCAAGATGGTATTGTTAGGTAGTGCAGCTCTGGACCTGACCTGAAATCTAACACGTCCAGAGAAACAGTGATCGGCTCAGTTTCTATGGCTCTCTTGAAACAGCTCAACACAGTAAGTGTCTACACAGCACCCAATGTAGGAAAAGTGCTCTCTCATGGGGAAAAGTGATGAAAGGACAGACAAGTCCTATCTAGGTGATATTTCGTTTAAGCTTAATATTCACAAAACCACTTCCAAATAAAGCAATTCTGTAAGCTCTCCTTTTGTACCAGAGCATATGAATTAGGAGCAGGAGGAGACTATTTGATCTCATGCAGTATGAACATAGACCTTTTTTTGGTCTAAAATAGAGGATCTGGGTATATGGGGATAAGGGAGGGAAATGGCTGGTGGATTATCAGATCAGCCATAATCCCAGTGAATGGTGAAGCAGTCTCAATGCACCAAATGTCCTACTTCTGCTGTGAGATTCTCTAACGCAGATTAATTTACAAAAACAGGCAAAGATGTGGATGCTGGAGATCTGAAACAAAAACAACAATTGTTGGAAAGCTCAGCAAGTCTGGCAAGACAGAGTTAATGCTTCAGGTCCAATGACTAATTGATATTTACATTTCACCAGTTCTAGGTAGAGATAGGAGGACATGGATGCAGCTGTAAACTAAATGTGTTATTTAACTTCTTAAACAGAGATACCTGCTTAGCTGAAAAGCAAGAGTGACAGTGCCTGGGGCAGAGTCCTCCAATATTAAGGTAAGACTACCTTCCAACGCCCACATGGCAAACACAGATGATTTGGTCATTCACCTCATCACTGCCTGTTATAGCCTGTCGTGTGAAAACCAGTTTGGTATTCCCTTCATTAAAAGTGCTCCAGGTGATCACTAAGACATTACCTAAGTGTGGTGAGCATGTGGAACTGACCAGCACAAGGAGTAGCTTAAACAAGTAGTGTAGATGCATTTAAGAGGAAGCTAGATAACCAGGTGAGGGAGAAAGAAATAGAGGGCAGTGATGATAGATTTAAATGAGGAATATTGAGAGAAGGCTCAAGTGGAACATTAACTAAAGCATGGACTAGTTGATCCAAATGGCCTGTTTCTGTGCTATAGAGATGATGTATATAATTGGCTGTAAAGCACTTTGAGCAATTTTGAAGTCACTGCATAAATGCAAGTTTTGTCTTCAATTTGCACTATGCTAAAGGTTGTAATGATTTGTAATTCAAAACTGTGTATATACATCAATAAGGCCATTGATGCAAGAAAGTTATACTTTAATCCCCCAGCTTAGTGCTACAGAACAATGGAATAATGCAGGGACACTCATTAAATTATTTACCTTATGAGCAAAGATTAAACAGGTTGGAATTCTACTCACTGAAGTTTAGAAGAATGTGAAGTGATCTCATTGAAACATTGAGGGTTCTTAAGGGGCTTCAGAGGGTAAATACTGAGTGGATGTTTCCCCTCATGGGAGAGTCTAGGATCAGAGGATGTAGTCTCACAAAAAAGGGGGACCAATTTAAGACTGAAATGAGGAGGAATGTCTTCTCCCAGAAGGTTGTGAGCCTTTGGAATTCCTTGTCACAGAGACCTGCAGAGGCAGTGTCCTTGTGTATATTTAAGGCTGAGAGACATTCTTGATCAGTCAGGGAATCAGGGGTTATGGGGAAAGGGCAGGAAAGTGGACATGAGGAATGTTGGATCAGCCATGAACCTATTCAATGGCAGGGCAGGCTCGAGGGGCTGAATGTTTTTGTAAAGCAAACTTACCTTGGAGCGGTGGTGACATTTTTATTTTTCTAAATTATGCTGTGAAAAACTGTAAGGCAATGCAACATTTTTCCTTATCTCTCTATTTTAAGATTTGTGCTTAGGTACTTTGTACCTAAGATGGAACCAGGTGGGGTAACATTCTAAGCTTTTTGTTGTATTCCTGTATTTTTGAACTTGGGTACATGTGACAATAAACCTAATTCTCATTCTAAAATGGCCTGCTAATGTTCCTATTTCTTATGGGCTTATGATCTTAAATTTTTTTTTGCTTTCCAAAGAAAATTCATATTTCACTTGAAGTGTTAACTCTCAACAAATGCTGCCAAACCCACTGAGTTTCTCCAGCACTTTCCGTTTCTGTTTCAGATTTCCAGCAGCTACAGCACTTTGCTTTCATTCCACTTGGTGACCACACACAACCCTTCAGTTTTATCAATGTGATGTCACTGTCCAACTGTCCAAGCTGGTTATCAGATCAATATTATAACTCAACTCAACTAAATAAATCCAAATTCAACCCTGTGATGCTTCAGTTGCATTGGTGAGGAACCTCATGGCCATATAGATTTCACATTGAGAGGATTTTGGGAATGCAAAATAGACAGAATGACACAATTTTAATCTCAAAAACCCCGGTAAAAATTCTGTGAATCTCAGCAATAAAGCAAAACTGTCAACATGGATCATTGAGGGAGTAGCTACACCACATGCACTGCAGTGGCTAACCAACACTTTCTCAAGAGTAACTAATGATGAGTAATAGATAACAAGGTGTGAGGCTGGATGAACACAGCAGGCCAAGCAGCATCATAGGAGCAGGAAAGCTTGACGTTTCGGGCCTAGACCCTTCATCAGAAATTTTCTGATGAAGGG
>JAHRHZ010000018.1:2689237-2702742 GCA_024137785.1 Ginglymostoma cirratum
CCTTCATCAGAAATTTTCTGATGAAGGGTCTAGGCCCGAAACGTCAAGCTTTCCTGCTCCTATGATGCTGCTTGGCCTGCTGTGTTCATCCAGCCCCACACCTTGTTATCTCGGATTCTCCAGCATCTGCATTACCTTTTATCTTTATCCATGAGTAATAGATGTCAGCCTTCTCAGAAATGCCTGAACAGCAAGAATAATATTTTTAAAAAGTGATGGAACGGTGGTCTCAGATGTCCTTGTCCATGAATCATGAAAAGCTAATATCTAAGTTCAGCAGGTAACCAGGAAGGCAAATAGAATGTTGGCCTTTGGTTTAAAGGGAATGAAATATAATCACAGAGAGGTCTTGCTAAGACTATGCGAGGCACTAGTCAGTTCACAACTGGAATACTTTGAACAGTTTTATTCCCTTCATTTAAGGAAAGATATGCTGACATTCAAGGTGGTCCAGGGAAGGTTCATGAGGTTGATTCCAGGTATGGAGGGATTTTCTTATGAGAAGTTAGTAGAATGTGTTTATACTCATGAGTGTTTAGAAGAATGAGAGGAAATGTTATTGTGATATGTAAGATTCTTAGGAGACTTGACAGGGCAGATGTGGGCAGGTAGTTTCCCTCTGTGGGAGAGTCTAAGACAGTGTAATCTCAGAGGAGGGGTCACCCATTTAGGACAGAGTCGCAGATATTAATGAATCTGTGTTAGTCTTTCCCAAAGAAGGCTTTGGAAGTTGGGTGGTAAAGTATATTCCAGGCTGAGATAGATTTTTACTCAGTCAGGGAATCAAGGGTTATGAGGTTATGCAGGAAAGTGGAGTTGAGGATCATCAGATTAGCCATGGTCTAGCTGAAAGGCAGTGCAGACTGAATGGGCTGAATGGCCCACTCTACCCTTATGTTTTATGGTCTTTGGAGTATAAGCTAGTCCCAGTCAACTTGCTACTGAACATGTGATACCTGAAAGCAGATGGTAAATATTGTCCATTCCTAAAATGGTGCGTGGGTTGGAAGGGGGTTGGGTGCAGTGGTGCTGAAACATATGGAAAGAAATCTGAGCACTGCCTAGAGTGTTAAAGGCTTTATCACATCTATCACTGCTCAATTTCTGATGGAGAAACACTGGAGTTGAAAATAATTAAAGAGTTCAGCCTGGCTGCCTTCGTTCTGAGCAAGTTCCACTTCAAATTCCTTAAACAAATAATGTTTCCTATTTTGAGACTTCTTGACTGCTCTGAAGGCTAGTAAAATTTTGCTTGCTACAGCACTTTGAAAGTCAAGATTCCTGTTCGGTTCATTCATAGTGGTTTAATGTCTGTAATTATTTAAACAGTTGGTTCTAGAGGAGTTAATAATAGGTTTGAAAGTGTTGGAAGGGTAAGACCACTTCCTCGTGTTTGAGGTAACAGAAAGGCTTTTTTGTTTAATTTGGAGGCATTGGTTCACAAATCAGTCATCTGATGATGTGACATTTGAAAGCAAATTTCCTCACCAGTCATTCTTGTGGCCTGTTCAACCATGACCAAAAGGCTTTGGCGCCAATCAATGGGTCCTAAAGTCCTATTGGCAAGTTATCCCTCCCAGCACTTTGGAATGATGGGTTCGTTGTTAACCATTGGAGTGCTGACAGTGCCCAAAGACAATTTCACCCCTTTGTCTTGGGTGTGAAGCTAACATTGCAGATTGCTTGGGACTGAAGACTGGATATTTTCCTAACCAGTTGAATTATCTCCCAGGCTTGTAGATGGTTGCAAAAGGGAAATGTTCAGACAGAGATGAAGAGGAATTTCTTCTCTCAGAGGGTATTGAATCTGTGGAACTCTTAACTACAGAAGATTGTGGAGGTTGGTTAATTAAGTCTACTCAAGACTGTGATAGATTTTTAATTAGTAAGGGTTATTGGGAAAAGGCAGGGAAGCGGAGTTGAGAATGATCAGATTTACCAGGATCACATTGAATGGTGGAGCAGGTTTGATGGGCTGAATGGCCTACCTCTGCTCCTGTGTCTGATGGTGTCAAAATAAGGGCATTCAAGTTAAACAGAAAGTACTTGAGGAAGAATCAATGTAAAGGAGAAAGTCGAAGTATTCAGCTTTTGCCAAGAATTTTGATGCTATTTCTGTTGCTCGTGCTATCAGGGTACATGTTTTAATGAGCTTTTTGGATAGCAGCTTAGAAAACTGCACGCAGTCCCAGAGCCTGCACTGCTACCCCTGAATGATTCTGGTTTGTTTGAAAAGTGCCACAGAGGATTTTGCTTTTTCTGCTCCTTATCGACAAGCTTTGTTCCTGGACTGGCAAGTTTCCGCAGCTGATCAGAAACTTTTCAAATGAGGCCAATCTTCCTTCACCAAAATGTTGAAATAAGTGACACAGAAGTTGCTTTTACCGTGGAGCAATAAGCCACCAGGAATAGAATGTCGATGCAAAACTTAGCTTTTTTTTAAAAGATACCTTGTGAAGAATCTAATGTCCAGAAAAAGCAACAGATTGGCTTCCGTGGCTGAAGATCTTCGGCTAGATTATACCACAAATGAAGATTAAGGCATAGCCTGAAAGAATTTTTCCAGATGGGAAAAGGTTAGAATATGGTAATAGTGGTAGATTGCTTTCATTACTCATGCACATTAAGGAGTGGGCACAATTTTAAAATAGTCTAGTGACAAATGGAAATTTAGGCTAGAATACGTCACGAGCCAATAGAGTTCAATTAAGAGTACACAAAAGTAGAAATTGCTGGATAAACTCGACAGATCTAGCAGCATCCGTGGAGAGACAAAAATCTCCAGTTCTGAATAAGGATCCCTAGACTTGAAATGTTACAGACATTCATAGACCTGTTGAGCTTCTTCAGTAATCTCTGTTTTTGTGTGTTCCGTTTCTCCAGCATCTGCAGTTCTTAGTTTTATTTTAGTTGAGTTTGGAGTTCTCTGCCACAAACCGTCTTCCATGGGATCTGGGTGTCATGAGCTAGGCCAATATTTATTATCCAGAGGGCAGTAAAGAGTTACTACAGGTCTGGAGTCACAAGGAGGCCAGGCCAGGTAAGCAGATTTCCTTCCTTAACTGACATTGGAAAGGTGTTTAGCAAAGACTGATGGAGGTTGCGTGGTCAGCTTCATAATTTTTGAATGTTCTTGAATTCAAACATTGGTATCATCCTCAGAATATTAGTTTGGGGGTTCTGGATTACAGATCCAGTGATGTACACACACACACACATGCACACGCACACGCACACCCATGCACATGCACATGCACACACATGCACACACACACATGTGTACATGCACTAGCGCGTACACACACATATGCACACTCACTTGCATACAAATACATGCACAGACACACACAAATGTGCATATATACATATACACACAATCACACACACAAACGTGCACACACTCACTCGCACACATGCACATGCACACACATGCACACACTTTCACACACATGCACACACGCACATGCACGCACATGCACACACATTCTCATACACGCACACACACACGCACATGCACAAACGCATACACACACATATGTACACTCACTCGCATACAAACACATGCACACACACACAAATATGCATACACGCATATACACACAATCACTCACACATACACATACACACACACAGGCACATAAATGCGCACACACACACACACACACACACAAACATGTACACACGCACATGCACACACACACACTCACACACACCAACATGCACACACTCACACGCACATGCACACACATTCACACACACACGGCCCATGATTTCAAGGTGGGTAATATAAATTGGGTGACTGGTACACCCTCTGCTCCATATCCTCCATCCCCACTCTTACCATGGGGATGGGGCAAGGAGTAAGGCTCCAACCAAAAAGCCCACCCATTCACTGTTTCATAGAATAGAATATACTTTATTGTCGCATGTACCTCAATGCAGAGGTTTAGCTGCCTTTTAGTGGCGTCATCTTAAGTATAAGTACCTAGATCCAAATCTTTTGGAACAGAAGGGAGTGTACCTCCTTTAAAGGTGAGGGGGATGTTCCCTGTGGGGCTGGGCCCTATGTATGTCAGGAGAATTCCTCCCACCCCCTCCCCGGTGATGATAGACACCCTTTCATGCTACACCCCCACCTCCCCAGGCTCGAAGGCATCCCCAGTCCTCATCATTAGGACACTACGATCCCACTCAAATAAAATTATGGGACTAATAGGAAACATCTGTTTTTAAATTCACTTGTGGGATGCATAAAAACATAGAAACATAGAAAACAGATGCAGGAGGAGGCTATTCAGTCCTTCAATTCTGCACCACCATTCGATATGATCAAGACCGATCATGAAATTTTAGTGTCCCATTCCCGCTTTCTCTCCATATTCCTTGATCACTTTAGCTGCATGGGCCACATCCAGCTCCCTCTTGAATATATCTAACAAACTAGCCCCAACGGCTTTCTGTGGGAGAGAATTCCACAGGTTTACAACTCTCTGAGTGAAGAAATTTTTCCTCATCCCAGTCCTGAATGGCTTACTCTTTATTCCCTAATACCCCTTAAACCCCTAACTGATGTCACTGGCTGGGTCAACATTTATTGCCCATCCCTAGTTGCCAAGGAGAAGGTGGTGGTGAACTGCTTTCTTGAACCGCTGAAGTCCATACATTGTAGGTGGACCCACAATGCCCTTAGGGGGGGAATTCCAGGGTTTTGACCTAGCGATGATGAAGAAACGGCGATATATTCATGATATTCAGAGAAAACATGGAGGGTGCTGCTTCCATGGTCCTCCTGTTCTTATCCTTCTCAGGCTTGCCTGTGGTCCAAGGAGTGGGGACTGAAATAAGTCCACAGAAGTCATTATCCCATCAACAAGTCATCCTTTATTTACACACGAACTGTCCTTGACTTTAATTCTGACTTTTCTGATGAGCTCTCAGAGTGGCAGTGTCTCTGACTCTCTCCTTTTTATGTGTCAGCCGGGACTGCCTGATTGGACCAGATTAACAGCCCCAATCAGGGAACTCATATTCTGTGTGGTCCAACTGGCTGACCCCATTCAATCACTGCAGGGACCACTTGCTACCAGTCAATAGATTAGCCTCTGGCTGACAATAGCAAGACATCCTGCCCTTGAGGAGTAGGAGCCTCATTCTCAGGTACTTAAGGCTGAATTATCGTGTGACAGACAGAATTAAAGTTGACAAGTACTGAGTGACGTTTTACCTGGAGATGGTGACCAAATTACAAGTAAGTGAGGATGGGGAGTTGCCCTTTTGATAAGGGAGGACATAACAACAATGCTTAGAGAGGATATTCTTGGGGAGTCATCAAATTAGGTCATATAGTTAGAATTTAGAAACAAGAAGGGGATGGTCACTCTGTTGGGCCTGTATTATAGACCCCTAATTAGTCAACTGGTGCTAGAGGAGCAGATGTGTAGAGAGATTGCAGATACCTGTAGGAATAATAGAGTAGTTTTGGTTAGGGATTTTAATTTCCCCTGCATTGACTGGGTCACCCAGAGTGTAAAAGGCTCGGACATGGTGGGATTTGTCAAATGTGTCCAAGAAAGTTTCCTAAATCAATATGTAGAGGGTCCTACTCGGGAGGGTGCGACACTGGACCTCTGAGGAAACAAGGTCGGGCAAGTGACTGAAGCGTCAGTCAGAGAGCACTTTGGGTCCAGTGATCATAACTCTCTTAGTTTTAACATAGTTATGGAAAAAGATAGGACAGGTCCACAGGTTAAGGTGTTAAACTGGAGCAATTTTGGGGCCATGTGGCAGGATCTGGCAGCAGTTGATTGGGTGAGTCTGTTTGAAGGAAAAGGAATGACTAGCAAATGGAAGGCTTTTAAAAGTGTGATATCAGGAGTCCATGGACAGAATGTCCCTGTTAGAGAGAAGGGAAAAGCTGGCAGGTTTAGGGATCTCTGGCTGACGAGGGATATTGAGGCTCTAGTCAGGAGAAAGAAGAAGGCATACATTAGATTTAAGCTATTGGGCTCACGTGAATCCCTAGATGACTATTAAAAGTGTAGGAGTACACTCAAGAGGGAAAGCAGAACAGCAAAAAGAGAGTATAAGATGGATCTGGCCGATAAGGTTAAAGATAATCCCAAGAGGTTCTATAGCTATATTAAGAGTAAAAGGGTTGGCTAGGGAGAGAATAGGTCCCCTTAAGGATCAGCATGGTCATCGATGTGTGGAGCCACAGGAGATGGGGGAGATTTTAAATGAACATTTCTCCTTTGTGTTTACCGAGGTGAGAATCATGAATGCTAAGGAAATAAGGGAAACAAGTGGGGATATTTTGGACCACGTACACGTTACCAGAGAGGAGGTGTTTGCAGCCTTAAAGTGCACTAAGGTGGATAAATCCCTTGGGCCTGACCAAGTCTATTCTCAGATGTTGTGGGAGGCTAGGGAAGAAATTGCAGAGGTCCTTGCAGAGATTTTTCCTTCATCTTTAGCCACTGGTGAAGTTCCAGAAGAATGGAAGGTGGCTAATGTTGTTCCATGGTCTGAGAAAGGCAGCAAAGATAAGCCAGGGAACTACAGGCCTGTAAGCCTGACATCAGTGGTAGGCAAGTTATTGAAGATAATACTGAGGGACAGGATCAACCAAAGTTTGGACAATCAAGATCTGATTAGGGATAGTCAGCATGAATCTGTGTGCAGGAAGCCATGTCTGACAAATCTTCCAGGGTTTTTTGAAGAGGTAATCAGGAGGATGGATAAGGGTAGCGCAGTGAATGTTATCTATACGGATTTTAATAAGGCCTTTGAAAGATTCTGCATGGTAAGCTACTCATGAAAGTTAGGTCGCATGGAATCCAGGGAGTGCTAGCCAATTGGATTCAAAATTGGCTCAATGATAGGAAGCAGAGGGTAATGGTTGAAGGTTGTTTCTCAGACTGGAGGTCTGTGACTAGTGGTGTACCACAGGGGTCGGTGCTGGGACCTTTGTTATTTGTGATGTACATAAATGATCTAGATGTGAATGTACAAGGCATGATTAGTAAGTTTGCAGATGATACAAAATTAGGAGGTATTGTTGATAGCGAGGAAGGTTATCAAAAATTACAGAAGGATCTTGATCAGATGGGGAAGTGAGCTGAGGATTGGCAAATGCAATTCAATACAGATAAGTGTGACGTGTTGCACTTTGGAAAGTCAAACCAAGGTAGGGCTTATACGGTAAATGGTAAGGTCCTGAGCAGTATTGTGGAACAGAGGGACTTAGAATTCTGGCCTTCATCGGTCAAGGCATTAAGTATAGGAGTTGGGACGTTATGTTACAGTTGTATAAGTCGTTGATAAGGCTGAATTTGGCATATTGTGCACAGTTTTGGTCACCCTGTTGTAGGAAAGGCATAGTTAAATTGGTGTGTGCACAAAGAAGATTTATGAGGATGTTGCCAGGACTAGTAGGCCTGAGTTACAGGGAGAGGTCAGCCAGGATAGGACTTTATTCCTTGGATTGTAGAAAAATGAGAGGTGACCTTATTGAGGTGTATAAAATCATGAGGGGCATAAATAGAATGAGTGTGTATAGTCTTTTTCCCAGGGATGGGGCATTGAAAACTAGAGGGCATAGGTTTAAGGTGAGAGGGGATAGATTTAAGAAAGACCTGAGGGACAACTTCTTCACGCAGACAGTGCTGCACATATGGAATGAGCTGCCAGATAAAGTGGCTGAGGCAGGTAAAACAGCAACATTTGGAAAACATTTGGATAGGTACATGGATGAGAAGGGTTTAGAGGGATATGGACCAAATGCTAGCAATTGGAATTAGTTAAGTGGGCACCATAGTCAGCATGGATCAGTTTGGGCCGAAGGGCCTGTTTCCATGCTGTATTACTCTATTACTCTCTGAATGGAATCCCCTATAGAATTTGCCTATGTAGTGTTTTAGAGCTATGATTTTTTTTTTGAAAAGGAATCAATAATAGTGTATGGAGTCAGCAACGATCTTTGAGGACATGACGCAGTGATAATTGAACACTCTTGGAAAATAATGACCTTTCGAGAATTAGCTGCAGTTTGCCACTCAATAAATGCATTTCAATTTCTTAGAGGAACCCATCATTGATCATTTGCCATGACTACCTCACCTGACAGGAAAATAAGGCTATATTGAAATAAACTTAACCAGAAGTGAAATATAGAAGAGTTCATAGTCATGATTAACTTCACAACTACTGTAATGTTGCCCATACCCTGCTCTGAGGTCACAGTTGTGGCTACATTTGGAGGGAGACTTTTAGCAAGAATCTTTATGGATGTGCAGATACCTCGTACCATGTTCATGTTAAGGTTCAGTTCGGAAATTGTTCCTGCAACGCCATGTTATGCCCTCAAGTTAAGAAGCTGATTTTCCATTCTCCTCCCTCTTCCAGCAGCCTATTACAATCTGTGTGACCACTGCTTGTTCTCTCAGTTATGTTGTATTACAAGTCGAGTTGCTACTGATAGACTGACGCCTGGCAGCAACTGGTTTTGGGCAAAAGCCTTCAAGTTGGCAAAATATCTCTGAGAACCTGCCACACCCTGCTGACTTTGACATGAATAAGACAACTGTAGAAAGTATCAAAAACAACAGCCAAAACAAACTGACGTCTTCTAGCCTCTTAAAATGATAAAGACATTTACCACAGAATACAGCCAGTGCCAAGACCCCACATGTGGATTTTTTTAATATGTGGACGCTGTTCTGACACCAGATGGTCTGGTTATAGTGTCATAGCACCATTCGACAGAAAAACAGCCCCTTCAGTCCAACTCGCCATGCCAACCAAGTTTCCCAAACTAAACTAGACCCATTTGCCTGCATTTGGCCCATGTCCGTCCAAACCACTGCTATATATGTATTTATCCAAATGTTGCTATATGGTAATACCATACCTGCATCGAACACTTCCTGTAACAATTCATTCCACATACAAATTAACTACTTGTGTGAAAATGTTGCCCACCAGGCCCTTTTAAATCTTTCAAATCTCACCTTACAAATATGCCTCCCAAGTTCTGAAATTCTCCACCCTCGTAAAAAGACCTTTGCTCCTTATCTTAACTATGCCCCTCAGGATTTTATAAATCTCTATAAGGTCACCCCTCAATCTCCTAAACTCCAGTGAAAAATGTCCCAACTTATCCAGACTCTCCTTATAATTCAAATTGCCTAGTCCCAGTAACATCATTTGTAATCTTTCCTGCACCCTCTCCAATTTAATAACATCCTTCCTATAGCAGGGTGACCAGAAATGTATCCCGTATTCCAAAAGTAGCCTCATCAAAATCCTGTACAACTGTAACAAGACATCTTAATACTCAATGGTCCGACCAATGAAGGCAAATGTGCCAAACACTTTCTTAACCACCCTGTCTACCTATGTCACAACTTTCAAAGATCTATGTACCTGAACCGCTCAGTCTCCCTGTTCGATAACACTCTCCAGGGACCTACGATTAACTGCATAAGTCCTGCATTTGTTTGTCTTATCAAAATGAAACACCTCGCATTTATCCAAACTAATACCATCTGCCATTCCTCACCCATTGGCCCATTTGATCAAGATCCCGCCATAATCTTAGATAACCTTCTTCACTGTCCACTATACCACCAATTTTGGTGTCATGGGTAAACTTACTAACCATGCCTCCTAAATTCTCATCCAAATTGTTTGTATAAATGTCAAACAAAAGTGATCCCAGTACTGATCAGTGTGGAACACTGCTGGTCATAGGTCTCCAGTCTCAAAAACAACCAACCACCATAAGCCTCTGTCTCCTACTGTTAAGCCAATTTTGTATCCAATTAGCATGCTCACCCTGAATCCAATGTGATCTAACTTTACTAATTAGTCTACCATGTTGAACCTTACCAAAAGCTTTACCAAAGTCCATGTAGACAACATTGTGCAGAAGAGCGTCTCCTGTTCTTAGAGGCATGCTGAACGGAATTTGCACTTTGATAACAAACTTATTTGCCTCCGTCATGAATACATCTTCTGTAGCCAAAAGGTCCTGGAGTGGAACATGATCTCGAACACAGGGCTTCTGGCTAAGAGCCATAGACGATACCCATTGCTCTGCAAGACCTCCCTTCACAGTGAATAACCACTAAGAAATCAATGACCTTTCTCAAAGAAGGTTGAGGTGCAGCTGGAGGCTTGTTCCTTGTGTGAGCTTAAGAAACAATTCGGGCTAGAGTGCTGGATGAAGGAAAAGCTTGCATTTATATAATGCTTTTCATGGCCATCAGCCGTGTCAAAGTGCTTGACAGCCAATGTAATACTTTTGAAGTGCAGCCACCACTGGAGGAAATGCTGTAGCTAATTTGTTCACAGTAAACTTTCATAGATTGCAATGTGATAATGATCAGTTATTCTGCTTTTTATGATGTAGCTTTAGGGATAAATATTGGCCAGGAAACTAAGATTAAATCTCCTCTCTTTCTTGAAATAGTGATGTGAGTTCTTTAATATCTACCCATGCAGACACTACTCGGGGTGTCTGTCTAAAATCTTATTCGAAACCTGGCACTTCTGACAGTGCTAGACTCCATCGGTAATGCATCGGAGGATCTATCTTGTTTGCTGTGCTCAGACCCGAGCTGAGCTCTAAATGGCACTGCAGAAGTCTAACGTTTTGCATGTTTGGATTATAGTGTACCATATAGCAGACAGGATCAGAACTACTATTGCATGCATTGTTTCCCTTCAAATGCATTGGAATGCACTGCCTGGAGGAGGTAGGTTCAATTGAGGACTTCAAGAGGGGCATTGGATGGTTATTTGGGTAGGAAATAGTGTGCAGAGATATGGGGAGAAGACAAGAGATTGACACTGGATAGTAGAGCTAGATAATCAGTATAATGGACCAAATAGCCTCCTTCTGCACTGTAGCATTTCTGTAATTCTGTGATGTTGAGCACGATTGTCACCCACGTGCCAAACAATGAGTGCTACATCTCTGAATCATCGGCTGACAGATTCCACAGCTCAGAAATAGGTCATTTGGCTATAGAGTTCCATTCTCGTGTGTACACATCTTACTAGCATCTGTTCATCCTACTTAATTTAACCCTAAGCAGCCTATGTATCTGTCCTGCATTTAACAAACTTCCTTTTAGGATACCAATCATTCAATTATTCCTTAGAGTCATAGAGTTGTTCAGCACAGAAACAGACCCTTTGGTCCAACTCGTCCATGTCGATCAGAAATCCTAAAACAACCTAATCCCATTTGCCAGCATTTGGCTCATATCCCATTAAACTCTTCCCATTCTTGTACCTACCCAGATGCGTTTTAAATGTTGGAATTGTAACCAGCCTTCACCACTTCCTTTGGCAGCTTATTCTATACATATACCACCCTCTGTATGAACAAGTTGCCCCTAAGGTCCCTTTTAAATCTTTCCCCCCTCACATTAAACCTATGCCCTCTAGTTTTGGACTCTCCCACCCCAGGGAAAAGACTTTGGCTATTCACTCTATCCCTGTCCCTCATGATTTTATAAACCTCTATAAGGTCACCCATAAAACTATAAGACATAGGAGCAGAAAATAGGCCATTCAGCCCATCGAGTCTGCTCCACCATTCAATCATAGCTGATAAGTTCCTCAACCCCATTCTCATGCTTTCTCCCCATAACCTTTGATCCCTCTGATAATCAAGAACATATCTATCTCAGTCTTAGATGTACTCAATGGCCTGGCCTCCACAGCCTTCTGTGGCAGTGAATTCCGTAGATTCACCACTCTCTGGCTGAAGAAGTTTCTCCTTATCTCTGTTCTAAAAGGTCTTCCCTTTACTCTAAGGCTGTGCCCTCGAGTCCTACACTCTCCTACAATGGAAGCATCTTCCCAACATCCACTTTGTCCAGGCCATTCAGTACTTTGTAAATTTCAATTAGATCCCTCCTCATCTTTGTAAACTCCAATGAGTATAGTCCCAGAGTCCTCAAACGTTCCTCATATGTTAAGCTTTCCATTCCTGGGACCATT
This sequence comes from Ginglymostoma cirratum, assembly GCA_024137785.1. Taxonomy (NCBI): domain Eukaryota; kingdom Metazoa; phylum Chordata; class Chondrichthyes; order Orectolobiformes; family Ginglymostomatidae; genus Ginglymostoma; species Ginglymostoma cirratum. The sequence continues at coordinate 2,701,250 of JAHRHZ010000018.1, forward strand.
CCCATGAACCTCCTCTGAACCCGCTCCAGGGCCAGTACATCCTTCCTGAGATATGGGGCCCAAAACTGCACGCAATACTCCATATGTGTTAAGACTCCACTACTCCAAGGAAAATAGTCCCAGCCTGTTCAGCATCTCCTTATAGCTCAAACCCGCCAACCCTGGCAACATCCTTGTAAATCCTTTCTGAACCTTTTCAAGTTTCACAACATCCTTCCCAAAGCAGGTAGACTAGAACTGCACGCAGTATTCCAAAAGTGGCCTCACCAACGTCCTGTACAGCTGCAACATGACCCTCCCAACTCCTACACTCAATGCACTGACCGATAAAGGCCAACATACCAAATGCCTTCTCCATTGCCCTATGTACCTGCAATTTCCCTTGGGGAATTGAGAACCACATCTTTGAATAACGTCATTTTGCCTGAAGTAAGTATTGGATTTATTCCTGAATTCTACATGTGCCTTTGTATTCTGGAATCTTCCATTCGTAAAAACATTAATTTTTTACATTTTTCCCTATCAAACACTTTCATAGTTGCAAGGAAATCCAACCTGAACAAACAGAAATTGATTTGGTAGATCTGCCAAACACTGGAAGAATAGTCACTTTGGCTAGGCTTTGCTCTTTAAAAAAAAAACTATCACAATTTGGACCCCAAATTAGACTCACTGCACCTCTGGAACTTCAGAAGTTGAGGAAACTGGAGCACCAATGCGAAAATAAAACGACATTACAATTGCCGACTAAAACATCTTGAGTACAGAAGCTGGTTTCATATTGGCCACTGTTCCATCTCCTCAAATTAAAAACACATGAAGCAATTAAGAACAAAGTAGAGATTTCAAAGGCGATTGAATGCATTACATTCCCCAGCACAGAGTGTACTTTTTCCATAAAGATTAATGGCAATTATAAACATGAGGTATTGTACTCGGAGCATGGGACTGTAACAATGATGAGGAAATTAAGCCTCATTCTACGACTCCATCCACAGTTAAGGCATGACTGAAAAAGTGGTCATTATTTTTGGTGGTTAAAAAAGAAGCAGATTTGCATTTATATAGTGCCATTCATGACATCTGCTTCTCAAAGCCAATGACATTTTTTGACGCGTAATCACTGTTGTAACGTAGAAAATAATACAGCTAATTTCCATACAGCAAGCTCCTATAAACAAGAGGATAATTTGTTTAGTGGTGTTAATTGAGAGATAGACAGTCACAGGAAATTTGAGAACTGCATTTCTCCTGAACAAAGTTGTGCCCTTGTAAATGTTATGTCCACCTAAGTGAGCAGGCAAGGCTTTTGTTTGATATTACACTGTTCAGACCCAGCTTTCAGCATACTGAACTTAACGACAAGAGCGCACAGTTTTAAAGCCATTGGCAAAAGAAGTAAATATGGTGTGTGAGGAGACTTTCCCACACAGCAACTGGTTCCAGCCTGGAATGTGAGCAGGAAAGCTTGACGTTTCGGGCCTAGACCCTTC
>JAHRHZ010000018.1:2712742-2728314 GCA_024137785.1 Ginglymostoma cirratum
GAATAAGGTAGGAGGTAGCTTGAGTGGGCCATAAGTTGGCACAGACACATGACTATGATTATTTTAGATTACGTATTTATGGCTTTTTTTGTTGGGGATTGTGTACCTCAGTTGGCTAGACAACTTGTCTGCTGTGTTAACAAGCATGGGGCTGGATGAACACAGCAGGTCAAGCAGCATCATAGGAGCAGGAAAACTTGACGTTTCGGGCCTAAACCCTTCATCAGAAATGGGGGAGGGGAAGAGGGTTCTGAAATAAATAGGGAGAGAGGGAGAGGCGGATAGAGGATGGATAGAGGAGAGGATAGGTGGAGAGGAGGCAGACAAGTCGAAGAGGCGGGGATGGAGCCAGTAAAGATGAGTGTAGGTAGGGGGGTAGGGAGGAGATAGGTCAGTCCAGGGAGGACGGACAGGTCAAGGGGGCAGGATGATGTTAGTAGATAGGAGATGGGGGTGTGGCTTGGGGTGAGAGGAAAAACAGGTTAGGGAGGTGGAGATGAGCTGGGCTGGTTTTGGGATGCAGTTAGGGGAGGGGAGATTTTGAAGCTTGTGAAATCCACATTGATGCCATTGGGCTGCAGGGTTCCCAGGCCGAATATGATTTGCTGTTCCTGCAGCCTTCGGGTGGCATCACTGTGGCATTGCAGGAGGCCCAGGATGGACATGTCATCTGAGGAATGGGAGGGGGAGTTGAAATGGTTCGCGACTGGGAGGTAGATTGATGCCAACAGCATGGGTTCAATTTCTGCACAACATAAGGTTACCAGGAATGATTCCTCTTCCCTCAGCTGATGTCTCGTCACCCACATACTCACAATCTTCTCCCCCTAATGAGAGAGCAGCCTAATGGGCCAGTTTGGCCACTTTTCCTCCTCAACTTTTTTGCTCAGCAATGAATCGATGTTATGTCCCTCAACCATTCCATGTCCATTTTTTTCATCTTCTCGGCATTCTCTGGATGAAGAAACATAGAAAATAGGAGCGGGAATAGGCCATTTGTCCCTTCGAGCCTGGTCTGCCATTCATTATGGTCATAGCTGACCATTCAACTCAATAAAGTATTCTCACTTGAGAAAGCGGTTTCTCTGGCTGCATTATCAGTACCTGTTTTATGTTTGTAGCCCATATTAATTTTTGATCCATCCATATGTGATTTATCTTTGAAGGAATCATCTGCTTCATTTTCTCCATGCCTCTCCAGAGACCACAATGTTCACCCTTTGAAGTGAAGGGATTAATTTTGAAGTCATCTTATCTCTAAGCTGCAGGTCAGGCATCTGCGTTTTAGCATTTGTACTCTTGAGTCTTAAATTTGAAATGTTGTTTTTACCAGTCCTGGTGGACTTTACTCCCCCTGCTTCATGTCTTTCATCAGGCCTTTGTGGAATTTTGATATCTGGCCACAAAATTAATCATTTTATGCTGCAGATTTCACTTTTTTGTATATATTGTGGTTCCACACTTTTCTTACTGCTGTTATTTCCATAACATTAGAATATGACAATGGGGTAGTATTAGCTAATAAGTGGCCCAATGGAGAGAAACGCCCAATAGTGTACGCATTCAGGACCTTGGCTAATGCTGAGTGTAAATATGCCCAAACAGACAAGGAAGGTTTGGCGGTGATATTTGGAGTCAGGGAGTTCTACCAATACCTTTACAGATGGAAATCTGTAATAATAATGGACCACAAACCCCTGCTAGGTCTCCTTAAACAGGATAAGGCTGTGCCACCGATAGATTCAGGCCAAGTTCAGCAGTGGGCTCTGATACCAAATGCTTGTAATTACAAGTTGGACCACCGTCCGGGAGGCCAAGTAACAAATACAGATGCATTGAGTTGCCACCCATTGGCAGATTCCCCACTGGTGGTACAGCTACTGGAAGAGTCTGTAATAGTTTTAAATTTTCTGGACACACACTCAGTCATAGCTGACAATATCAGAGTTTGGATGCAGAAAGTTCCAGTCACGGCAAAACAAACAGCTGGTGGGGATGGGGTAAACCAAAGGACTGACACAACAAAAATTCAAACCTTTTTGGACTCGGGAACATCAGACCACGGTAGAAGACGACATATTATTATGGGGAGTAAGAGTGATTGTCCCAAGCAAAGATCGTTACCAGATACTGGCTGAACTCCACTAGGGTCATCCAAGGGTTTCCTAAATGAAGATGTTGGTGGAAAGTTATGTTTGGTAGCCAGGACTGGATGCAGGCATAGTCGCATTGGTTGGGCAGTGCTCAGAGTGCGAACAAGAATAAAAATATTGCCTGCAGCTCCCCCACATTGTTGCGAATGGCCAAGTAAATCCTAGACTTAGTTGCATGTCAACTATGCAGGTCCTTTCATGGGCTCAATGCTCTTAGACATTATGGACACACATTCAAAATGGCTGGACATGCATAGAGCCCGTTTGCCAAGCGTAGGGATGATGGTAGAAAAACTGTGCACATCTTTTGCAATACACAGACTCCCAGAAGTGTTGGTCACAGATAACAGGACATCGATTCCCAGCAGGGAATTTGAGCATTTCCTAACATCGAATGGTATTCATCATGTAAGGACAGTTCCATACCATTCATCATCCTATGGTCTGGCAGAAAGAGCAGTCCAAGGTTTGAAGACAGGCTTAAAGAAACAGCCTGCAGCTTCATTAGATACTGAACTGTCCAGGTCCCTATTTGATTATGGGACCACCCCTCATGCAACTGCACAGATAGCTCCAGTAGAGTTGCTAATGGGGAGAAGACTCCGCACCAGGTTAAACCTGATATTCCCGGATCTGGTGGGAAGGGTGAAACATCATCAGGAACACTAACACCAGATTCCGCTAAACGAGAGAGATAGTTTACTTCAGAGGATGACGCTTGATGTAGGATCCATGGGAATGGCCCTGCATGAGTAGGGGACATTGTCGATGTGAGGTCAAGCTCACTGACGCACCACGACAGTCCTGAACAAGCATGTGGACCATATAAAAGCTGCAAACTCACAAACAGTGTGGGAGCAAAATGTGCCTGGTTCCTCGACTGCCTTTCTGTCTATTCTGCAACTCATGGTCTCTCCCCCTCCATCGAGTGTTGAAGATATCTCACAGCGGATATCACCGCCTCGGTGCCTTTGTTGCCTGAAGAAGGGAATGAATTTCTTCCGAGACACTCCTAGTGCAAGAGGCGACCTACAGTGCTTTTCACGCCATCCATATCAGAGGCAGAGATGGAGAGACCTGACCCAGTGATAAAACATCCCAGGAGGAGCTACGAGAAAGCCAGGTGGACCTCATAGAATATGAGTTTGCTGATTGTGGCTATTATTCTAGACCAATCAGGGAGCCCTGGAAGACAGACATAAACAGGAGTGTCAGAGGCTCTGCTCACTCTGAGACCTGGCTCCGCGGGAGCGGGATCTGTACAAAGAACTCTTCACATGTAAATAAAGGGTAACTTGGTGACGGCCTATGTGAAGTTTGTTCAGTTAGGATGAGCCAAAGTTACTCTGCAACCAATGGCATGCGGTGATGTTCCGGAGGATTTTCCTTCCAAGAAAGTACAAGGCTCTTTCTTCAGAGGGTTCCAAAACAGCAGCTGAGGGTCAGTCGCAAACAAACCCTTTCCAAAACCTGGGAGTAAAGGTTCAAATTTTACTTGAGGCATTTCTGATCTTGTTTCTGTAATTATTGTAACAATTGATTCATGTGGCAAGTTAGCAGTTACTTGGAGTTCTCCTTGCAAGGCTTTTGGCATCATGAGTGGGGAGGACTTTGACCACTGACACACTAGAGCAGCCTTCGCACAAGTGACTTGGAATGAAAATAAACATTGAAATAAATGCTTATACAACATTTTCAACGTTAATACAGGGACATAGGGAAAGCAATTGACACGTTAAGAGTGATGCCAAAGAGCTGACTGCCTCGAACCAACAAGAACTTCAGTTGACACAAATGAAGCAGTTGCCTTCTTAACAAGAACTTTACTTTAAGTGGTCTGGGGGCAATGCGTCATTGAGTGTGTTTGGTTAAGGAATGATAGATCGATCTTAATAGAGATGAATGTGAGTAGCTGTACAGTGATTTAGGAAATAGTATAAATATCTCCATGATGAATTGAATTAGAAAAATTAATGGAAATGGAATAGAATTTCTGCAAAGGAAATTTTAAACAATTAAAGCTTCAGATTAAGGGATGGGAGCAGGACTGTAATGTCTGGGATACTCTCAGTGCTACACATTGGATGAGACAGGGAGAGAAAAATTGTCCGTGGGGTCCTGAAATGATGATGGACAGGGTACGTTTTCAGATACCTGCATGCACCACTTTTTGAGTTAGAGATGGCAACACAGATGGGATTGTCTTTAGTTAAACTGGGCAATGCCTCAACCATCTTCTGCCATTGTGAAATGAGCAGAAAATGGAATGAGTGAAGGTCTATGATGAAGGATGGAGGGGTGACTGAAACGTAAGGTTGACACAGAATCAAGCATTAGGTGAATGAGCAAATACCAGGATATCTGGACCAGATGAGGGCAGCCCAGTGAAGTAGTTGAGGTTATTTTGTTGAATGCTTTTAAGACAAAGGTAGATAAATTTTTGAACAGTAAAGGAATTAAGGGTTATGGTGAGCGGACGGGTAAATGGAGCTAAACCCATAAAAAGATCAGCCATGATCTTATTGAATGGTGGAGCAGGGTCGATGGGCCAGATGGCTTAGTCCTGCTTCCATTTCTATTGTTCTTATATTAACTTGGTAAGAGTCTGCTCTCAAACATATGTAACTTCAGAAGCAAAACATGCAATTTAGAAACACAACTTCAGCTGAAAGACTGGTATTTATTGTCACCTTTAGAAAGACTGAAAGCTACAGGAGTTTGAGAAAGTGTAGGAAAATGGAGAAAGCAGAAATTGCAGCATTTTAGACAAAAAAAGATAAGTCTTTGGGATCAGATAGTAAGAACTGCAGATGCTGGACACAGAGATATCACAGTGTGGAGCTGGAGGAACACAGCAGGCCAGGCATCTAAAAAGAGCAGGAAAGTTAATGTTTCCGGTCCGGACTCTTCTTGAGAAATGGGGAAGGACCCGAAACGTCAACCTTCCTGCACCTCTGATGCTGCCTGGCCTGTTGTGTTCCTCCAGCTCTACACTGTGTTATCTCTTTGGAATCAGATGGATTTCATCTGAAGTTGATGAAGATATCACAGATGATGGTCTGACACAATTTCCTAAAGCTCTTCAGATTCAGGAACCCTGCCTTCGGTCGGAAAATTACAAACGTCTGCTCATTCTTGATAAAACAACAGAGAAAGCCACCAGTTTGAAATCGGTTCTGGGATAACTAGTGAGATCCATAATTAGAGACAAAAGTTGTTCACATCTGAGTTGGTTCGGGAGAGTCAGCATGGTTTCATGAAAGGTCAGACACAGTTTACAAAACACATTGGTCTCCATGAATGATAGACCCGGAAATGACAGTGGAACAAAATAAAACTAGGGATGCTGGAAATCCAAAATAAAAGGAACAGAAATGCTGGAAATACTCAGCAAGTTGGGCAACATCAATGCAGGGAGATTAGAGTTAAAAGGTCAGATAGATGACCTTCTATCAAGCCTAATTCCAGAGTTAGTAGGAACTGCAGATGCTGGAGAATCTGAGATAACAATGTGTCGAGCTGGATGAACACAGCAGGCCAAGCAGCATCAGAGGAGCAGGAAGGCTGGCATTTCAGACCTAGATCCTTCTTCAGAAATGGGGGAGGGGAAGGGGTTTCTGAAATAAATAGGGAGAGAGGGGGAGGCGGATAGAAGATGGATAGAGGAGAAGATAGGTGGAGAGGAGACAGACAGGTCAAAGAGGCGGGGATGGCGCAAACCATTTCAACTCTCCCTCCCACTCCTCAGACGACATGTCCATCCTGGGCCTCCTGCAGGGCCACAACGATGATACCCAAAGGTTGCAGGAACAGCAACCCATATTCCGCTTGGGAACACTTCAGCCCAATGGTATCAATGTGGACTTCACAAGCTTCAAAATCCCCCCTCCCCCTATCGCATCCCAAAACCAGCCCAGCTCGTCCCCGCCTCCCTAACCTGTTCTTCCTCCCACCTATCCCCTCCTCCCACCTCAAGCCCCTCCCCCCATCTCCTACCTACTAACCTCATCTCGCCCCTTGGCCTGTCCGTCCTCCCTGGACTGACCTATCTCCTTCCTACCTCCCCACCTACACTCACCTTTACTGGTTCTATCCCCGCCTCTTTGACCGGTCTGTCTCCTCTCCACCTATTTTCTCCTCTATCCATCTTCTATCCGCCTCCCCCTCTCTCCCTACTTATTTCAGAAACCCCTTCCCCTCCCCCATTTCTGAAGAAGGGTCTAGGCCCAAAACGTCAGCCTTCCTGCTCCTCTGATGCTGCTTGTCCTGCTGTGTTCATTCAGCTCTACACCTTGTTATCTCTAATTCCAGAGTATTGTCTTTATGGACTTTCAGAAGGCTTCTTGGTAAGGTTTTTCGCAAGAAATGATCAAAATTGAAAATGCAAAAGGTTGTAACATATGAACCAGATAAAATAGGAGTGAGCCACTCCTGGAAACATAGGAAAAGGAGTAGGCCATTCAGCCCCTCAAGCCTGTTCCACCATTCAGTGAGATCATGGCTGATCTGTGACCTAACTCCATAGAACTGCCTTTGGCCCATATCTCCCAATACCTTTTCTTAACAAAGATTTAAGTGTTTCAGATTTTAAATGAACAACTGATCTAGTGACAATTGCAGTTTATGGGAGTGAGTTCTAAAGTTTCTCATACCTCTATGAGAAAAAATATTTCTTCTTACCTCTGTCTCAAATAGGCAACCCATTGATTTGCAATAGTGACTCTCTCTAGTTCTAGGTTCTCCTACATGAGCAGACATCCTTTGCGCATGGACCATCTCAAAACCCCTCAGGACCTTACATACTTCAATAAACTTGAAGATACAAAAACGGAAGTTGATGGAAAAGCTCAGCAGGTGTGGCAGCATCTGTGGAGAGAAATCAGAGTTAATGTTTCAGGTCCAGTGACCCTTCCTCAGAACCTGGGCCCGAAGTGTTAACTTTGATTTCTTTCCACAGATGCTGCCAGATCTGCTGAGCTGTTCCATCAATTTCTGTTTTTGTTTCTGATTTACAGCGTCCGCAGTTCTTTTGTTTTTGTTTTATTCAGCAGATACAAGCTTAGTCTGCCCAACTTTCCCTCGTTCGACAATCTGCTCAGCTATTAGACCAGTAATTCATCTCTGAACTGTTTTGATTACAGTTATATCCCTCCCCAGAGCAGGAGATAATTCTTGGAGTAACCTTGTAACATGGGTTGATTATTAACCCTAGGGTAGGAAAGAAAGAATAGTTGGGAGGAAGTTTAATGATTGAATGGAGTTGCCTGGGACTTGGTCTGGGACATCAATCATATGCCTCAGGTTTCTGGATGCAATGAGCTATTGGAAATCAAAAGAGAATGATATCATAATGATAATGTGACTGAACTAATAATCCAGGGAGCTGAGTGAATGCTCCTAAGACATAAATTCAAATCTCCATCATCACAGCTGGCAGAATTTAATAGGAAGAATATTGTTAAGCTGGAGAGGATTCAGAAAAGATTTGCCAGGATGTTGCTGGGAATGGAGGGTTTGAGTTATAAGGAAAGGCTGGGACTTTTTCCACCAGAGTGTAGGAGGTTGAGAGGTGACCTTATAGAGGTTTATAAAATCATGAGGAGTATAGATAAGATGAAGGCAGGTGTCTTTTCTCTAGCGTGGGGAATTTCAAGCCAAGGGGGTATATTTTTAAGGTGAGAGGAGATAGATTTAAAAAGAGGTGAGAGGGACAATCTTTTTTGAAACAAGAGTGGTTCATGTGTGGAATGAGCTTCCAGAGGAAGTGGTGGATGTGGGTACGGTTACAATGTTTAACAGGCATTTGGCTAAGTACATGAATAAGAAATGTTTGGAGGGATATGGGCCAAGCGCAGGCAGGTGGAATTAGTTTAGTTTGGGATTATGGTCGGCGTGGACTGGTTGAACAGAGAGGTTTGTTTCCGTACTGTACATCTTTCTATGACTTTGTCTGAAATTGATCTGAACTCTTGCTAGTGTCAATGTTAATCATCATGGATTATTGGTTTGACATAAAACCCACCTGGTTCACAGATGTCCTTCAGAGGAGGAAATCTGTCATCCTTACCCAGTCTGGTCTACATGTGACTCTAGAATACCTGCAGTGGGGGTGATTTTTAACTGCCCTCTGAATGCTAAAGGAGATTGAGAAAGTAGGTGTAGACAGGATGTTTCTTTATGTGGGACAATCTGGAATGGAGGTCATCGTTTTGGTGGGGTTAAAAGATTTAAAACAGTGATGAGGAGGAATCATTTCTTTCAAAGGATTGTGAATCTGTGGAATTCATTAGCCCAGAGTTAGGTGGATTCTGGGACATTGGGTAAATGTAAGGAGGAGATTGGCAGATTTTTAATAAGTAATGGGATGAAGAATTATGGGGACTGGGCAGGAAAGTGGAGTTGAGGCCGAGGTGAGATCAATCATGTTTGTAATAAATAGCGGGGCAGGCTCGAGGGGCTGAATTCTTGCTCCTAATTCTGATGTTTTTATGAAATTCCCTCACAAGCCATTTAGCTGCAGGCAGCTCAATCGTCACCTAAGTGCCTTTCCCAAGGGCAAATAGGGATGGGTGTCTCATGCTGGCCTTGCCAGACTCCATCTAAACTTTTCACTGCCTTGGAAACACAGACAACAAAAGCAAACACCCCCACCCCAGTTATAATCTCTACCAACCTCTTCTGTCAGGCAGAAGATACAAAATCTTAACCACACGTACCAACAGCTTCCTCCCCACTGTTATTAGACTGTTTAATAGACCTTTCAAATTTTAACTTTAATGTTGAACTCGATCTTTGTGCACCTTCTCTGCAGCTGTAACATTGTATTCTATTCAGAGCTCCTCTCTGCTCACCAGTTCTCTTTCTTTCTTTGTCATTCCTTTTTGTCTCCCTTCTTCTCTCTCCCTCTGTGTAATTCTATTCCCCCCACCCCCAACCCCTTTTAACGATCTACCTAAGGAGAAGGGAAGGAGCTGGGTCGTGACTGGGAACCACGTGTTGGGAAATAAATGCGCGGGTTGTGTCCTGCAGCGACGGTGGATCGAGCGTGGGATGGAGCGACAGTGGTGGGTCAAGAGTGGGCCGGTGAGAATGGGCTCATGAGGCAGCCAAGAGAGGGCTGGTGTGGCAGCGGCATGGCGTGGGCTGGAAAACCCGGAGCAGGCCTGTGGCAGTGGAAAGGAGTGTTGGGCTCTCTTAAATTATTTACTTTCTTGTCTTATTCTACGTTAATGTGAATGGCGCCACATTTGTACCGCAAAGGTACACACTTTTTACTGTATTTTTACGTTGAATACCTATGATGATAAATGATTCAATTCAATTCAATTCCTCTCTCTGTTCTAATACCCTGGGGTACTTTGTATGGTATGATCTCCTTGTAATGCGTGCAAAACAAAACTTTTCACTGTACCTAGGTTCATGCGACAGTAATAAATCAAATCTAAAATCAAATCTCATCCCAAGAAAGAGTTTCTAAAAAGTGCATTTCAAATTATGTTGATTTTCCAAAGTGATGTTTGATTCCTGTCAGAGGTGTAAATATTTCAATGGGTCAATGCAATTGAGCAGCATTACAGAGCGCAATTCTTTATATACAACAACAGACTAAAGACCTGTGGGTGCTGGAAATCAGAAATGGAAATTGCTGGAGAAACACAACAGGCAGAAAACAGGCAGCATCTGTGGAGAGAAAGCAGAATTAATGTTGTGGGTCCAGTGACCCTTCTTCAGATCAAGACAGAATAGGAGTTTGGTGGTTGAGGCAAAAACATTTAATTCATTTAAAAGGGGGCCTGAAGTGTTGTAATCTGCAATGCTCTGGACCAGGTGCTGAATAGCCTCTGGTCGTGTAATGATATTGTTATGGCCATAAAGCATTCTCCATTTCAGCAGTCTTTCTATACTACTCAATTATAGCATAAACAGAGATGGTTTAAACTGCTTCCAGGACATAACATTCTAGGCTTCCCAAGAACACAAAGGATCAAAATCTTGGAACTCCTTTCTAACAGCATTACATGGATTGCAGAGACGCAAGAATGCAGTTCCCCAGCACCTTCTCAAGTATAATTAGGGATAAATATTTAGGAACAAATTACTGCAGATGCCGGAATCGGCACTGAAAACAAAAATTGCTGGAAATCACAGCGGGCCAGGCAGCATCCATGGAGAGCAATATAGATAACATTTTGAGTCTAAATGACTCTCCATCTCATCTGAAGAAGAGTCATCTAGACTCAAAACGTTAGTTTGCTCTCTCTCCATGGATGCTGCCTGACCTGCTGTGATTTTCAGTAATTTACTGTTTTGTCTTACAAAAGAAATATTCCTTTAAGTATTTAAGAGCTGGTGCTGTAGAAAGTAGGCCTTTTTTAAAATTACGAATTTTAGACATTTGTCCATCCCCTCATATGAGTAACTTATTTTTAGATAATTGAAAATGACATTAAAAGTTTTACCAGTTACACTGCGTACCCTACATTAGAAATGGTCAATACTGTGGTAAAGGACATTTCTGATGACCATGGAGTCCAGAACCAGGGGTCACAGTCTAAGAATACAGGGTAGGATATTTAGGACTGAGATGAGGATAAAAGTCTTCACCCAGAGGGTGATGAGCCTGTGGAATTCACTACCACAGAAAGTGGATGAGGACAAAACATTGAAAGTTTTAAAGAAGGAATTTGATAAAGTTCTTAGGGCTAAAATGATCAAAAGGGAGGGAGAGAAAGCAGGAACTTGGTAATGAAATGCACAAAAACAGAAATTACTGGATAGACTCACCAAGTCTGGCAGCATCTTTGGAGGGGGAAACAGTTAATATTTTGAGTTCTGAAGAAGGGTCACTGGGCTTGAAACATTAACTGTTTTTCAACAGCATCTGCCGTTCTTTTTTATAACAGGGTACAGAGTTGGATGAAGGACTGAATAGCCTACTCCTTCTCTTAATTTTTCTATGATTCTGTGCTGATGAGGAAGTACAGACCTCCCCTCAAACCTGCAGCTGAAGAGAGGACTGTGGTTCACCAGATATTGGTAGTTGGTTAGTTCAATTGCCTGGATGGCTGGACAATGCCAACAACATGGGTTCAATTCCTGTATGGTCCAACCAAAGAGAGGTCTGTCGTCATCTGGGACTTTGGTAACTATTGGCTTTATCCAAGTCCCATCAGTAGATATTAAGAATATCCCACAAAAGTGTCATGGCTGAGCTTGTCGGGAATAGGATCACCTAACTACATGTAAGTCACCATTTCAAATGGCCACTTCTCCACTGGGGCACAGTGCAGTTTTAAGGTCTTCTATGTATGACTGATTTTGGGAAACCCCCAGCCTGTAATAAAACCAGCACTGTTAATTCCCATGGGGTAGTTGGAACTGCCGATGCTGGAGAATCTGAGATAACAAGGTGTAGAGCTGGATGAACACAGCAGGCCAAGCAGCATCAGAGGAGCAGGAAAGCTGACGTTTCAGGTCTTGGTGCAGGGAATGCAAAAAACTTTCCACAGAGTGAAAGTTATCTTTAGTCAATGAATTAATGTGGCCTGCCCCAAATTTCGTTCAATGCTTCTGAAGAAGAGCCCAGACCCAAAACATTAGCCTTCCTGCTCCTCTGATGCTGCTTGGCCTGCTGTGTTCATCCAGCTCTACACCTTGTTATCTCCATTAATTCCCATTGTAGTTTTTGAGGACCCCATCAGGAGGATGTTGATAGATTGTGTGGGACCCCTGCCAAATACAAAACTAGGTAGGAATTCAATGAAAAAAAAAACATCTGGTTCATTAATGCCATTAAGGAAGGAAACAGCCATCCTTACCTAGTCTGGACTGCATGTGACTCCAGACCCACAACACTGGGGTTGACTCTTAACTGCCCTCTGGAATGGGCAGTAACTGCTGGCTTGGCCAGTGACACCCTCATCCCCTGAAAGAATAAGAGAAAGAGGATTGGTGAGGTGGATTATTTCATTGATGTCCCAGACCACAGGAAAAAAAGTGTGTTGAAACAATACAAGGCTGAGAGGAGGATAAATGAGCTGAGGTCTGTCAGGAGGCAAGGATGGTAGATGATGAAGGGAGACAGAGGATACCTGGACAATTCCCAAATTGAAGCCCTTCATGGCTGGTTAGCTAACACTGAGCTGTTGGGGAGGTTAGACACTATGATCTCAAATTTAGATGCAGCACAGTGAGGAGAACTGACAAGGGGTCTATAGGATGTAGGAGATTGATCTCTCATTAATATAACATCCCTGTAGCCTATGTCCCAAGAAACAGGCTCAGGCGAAAGTGGAAATCCAATATGTGTCACAGCCACCTGATTGATCTCAGCCAAACTAGCTGGAGTTTCCCAGGTCATGTCACTGCCCAAGCATGATGGTTCAGCCAAGCTCTGCATAGGCTTCTGAAAGGTTGCTGTAGTAACCAAGGCAGAGTCTTATCCAATTCCTCGCCTGGTGTGTCTGTATTCACAGGGTTTTTATAACTAAAATGGACGTACGAATGGGATCTTGATAGGTTTCCTTACGCCAGCCCCCTGAAATATTAGCCGGTCACACTAAACTGTCCTTTCCAATGTCAGCATGTGCCACTCAACTTAAAAATGTTTCACAGTGTGGTGCTGGAGGAACACAGCAGGCCAGGCAGCATCAGATGAGCAGGAAAGCTGACGTTTCGGGTAGGGACCCTTCTTCAGATAAAGGGTCAGAAAAAGACCCTTTTGAAGAAGTGTCCTGACCCAAAACATTAGCTTTCCTGCTCCTCTGACGCTGCCTGGCCTGCTGTGTTCCTCCAGCACCACACTGTGTTATCTCTGACTCCAGCATCAGCAGTTCTTACTATCACTGAAAATGTTTCAGCCACCTTCCAACAGCAAATGAACCAGCCTATGTTCCTAACTGTAATTTACCTTGACGATGTACTGGTACACTATGAAACTTAAAGCGACCACTTGGAAAAGCTGCAAGTCCTTGAGAAAGATTAGAGGCAGCTGTTTTTGAGGTAAACTCTGTGAAGAGCAGCATTGTTAATGCACGGATAATGCCTTGGGTCAGCAACTGGTGTAACCTGAACAGCAAAAGTTCGAGCATCAATTGACTGATAGGATACACAGGGAGAAACTTGCCCCCCCTTAGCGGAGGAATGAATGGCCAGGGGCATAGATTAAAGGAAAGGGGCAGGAGGTTTAAAGGACATGTGAGTAAAAACATTTTCAGCTAGGGGGTGGTGGGAATCTGGAACTCGCTGCCTGTGAGTGTGGGAAGAGGTAGAAACATTCATAAAAGTGAAGGATTTAAATGTGCACTTGTGTTGGAGCATACAAGGTGAAGCGCTGGAAAATAGGATTAGAATAATCAGGTTGTTGTTCTTGACTAGTGTGGATACAATGGGTGGAAGGGTCAATTTTCTGCACTGTAGGCCTGTATGATTCTGTGATCCTATCCCAACACCAAATGAGATGTCATGAAGAGTTTGAGCAACGTGTGGTCTCTCATGCACGTTTGTACCAAATTCCAGCACTTTAGCTGCTCCACCGACTCTCCTGGTACAGAGGAAAACCAAAGATGTTTGGTGCAGGGAATGCAATAAACGTTCAACAGATTGAAAGTCACCTTTAGTCAATAAATTAACGTGGCCTGCCCCAAATTTTGTTCAATGCTTCAAAGTAGTGATTAATGCCTGTGACCCTGCTTCAATACATGCGTCCAGCGAGAGATCTCAGTGGAATATATCTCAAAAAATGTAAATTGGCAGCAAAATAGATATTCTACTGTGAAGAAGGAAACCCTTAGCAATTGGTACAGGAACACACATTTTCTTTTGCAAATCATTCATGGGATATCACTGGCTATGTCAATGCTTATTGTCCATCCTTAATTACCAAGAAGGCAATTCAAAGTCAACTCCGTTACTGTGCATTCGGACTCACGTGTAGGTCAGATCAGGTAAAGATGGCAGTTTCCTTCCCTAAAAGATATTGTCCTATCATAACTCCATTGAAAAACTCAACACAACAGAATGCAAGTCTATTTCATTGGAATTTTCTATTTCAGCCGAAAAAAACGAACAAAAACAGAAGTTGCTGGCAAAGCTCAGCAAGTCTGGCAGCATCTGTGAAGAAAAAAATCAGAGTTAACATTTCAGGTCTGGTGATCCTTCCGCACCTGAAACATTACCTCTGATTTTTTTTCTTCACAGTGGCTGCCAGACCTGCTGAGATTTTCCAGAAACTTCTGTGTCTTTTTTTTGCTACGTCAGCCCTTGCTTTATCCAGAATTTAAATTTGTTCTGACTTACTTGAGCATCAAGATAGAAAAAGCATAACTGCATTAAGTGGATTTTAAGTATATGTGTATGTATTCTATTTTTTAAAATTCCTGTATGCTTTGATTCCTTGTAATGGAATGCATTGATTAACAATTATTCAAATGATAGAGGTGTTAAACAATGTGAATCTACCAGTAAATTGGTTTGCCATGGCAAACCCATACTAATGGATTGAGGAGGCATGGGATTGAGGGAGATTTAGCCGTTTGGATTAGAAACTGGCTTTCTGAAAGAAGCCAAAGAGTGGTGGTTGATGGAAAATATTCAGCCTGGAGTCCAGTTACTAGTGGTGTGCCACAAGGATCTGTTTTGGGACCACTGCTGTTTGTCATTTTTACAAATGACTTGGACGCAGACATAGGTGGATGGGTTAGTAAGTTTGCAGATGACACTAAAGTCGGTGGAGTGGTGGACAGTGTGGAAGAATGTTGCAGGTTGCAGGGAGACTTGGATAAACTGCAGAATTGGGCTGAAGGTGGCAAATGGAGTTCAATGCAGATAAATGTGATGTGATGCACTTTGGGAAGAATAATAGGAAGGGAAAATACTGGGTCAATGGAAAGATTCTTGGTGGTGTGGATGTGCAGAGGGATCTTGGTGTCCAGGTACATAGATCCCTGAAAGTTGCCACCCCGGTTGATAGTGCTGTTAAGAAGGCATACGGTGTGTTAGGTTTCATTGGTAGACGGATTGAGTTCCGGAGCCGTGATGTCATGCTGCAACTGTACAAAACGCTAGTGCGGCCTCACTTGGAATATTGAGTACAGTTCTGGTCGCCCCATTACAGGAAGGATGTGGAAGCATTGGAAAAGGTGCAGAGGAGATTTACCAGGATGTTGCCTGGTCTGGAGCGAAGGTCTTATGAGGAAAGACTGAGGGACTTGGGTCTGTTCTCATTGGAGAGAAGAAGGCTAAGAGGGGATTTAATAGAGACATACAAAATGATCAGAGGATTAGATAGGGTGGACAGTGAGAGTCTTTTTCCTAGGATGATGATGTCGGCTTGTACGAGGGGGCATAGCTGCAAATTGAGGGGTGATAGATTTAAGACAGATGTCAGAGGCAGGTTCTTTACTCAGAGAGTGGTAAGGG
>JAHRHZ010000018.1:2728714-2771070 GCA_024137785.1 Ginglymostoma cirratum
TTTTCTGATGAAGGGTTTAGGCCCGAAACGTCAAGTTTTCCTGCTCCTATGATGCTGCTTGACCTGCTGTGTTCATCCAGCCCCATGCTTGTTATAAAGGAGATAGTGTCCAGTTCAAAAAAGGAAGATAAAAGAATGCACAGGTTAATGTCTGCCAGTCTTCTTGAGGTTGTTTGGCTTTAACCAGAGTTATTAGGGATGTACTAGGTCAACAGTGTCCATGAGTTGGGGTGGCAAGGTGGCTCAGGGGTTAACACTGCATTTTCCCTGTGCTAGAGGCCTGGGTTCAATTCCAGCTTTGGATTTTTATCTGTGTGGAGTTTGCACGTTCTCTCTGGGTGCCCCAGCTTCCCCCCACAGTCTAAAGATGTACAAGTTAGTTGGATTAGCCATTCTAAATTACCCATAATGTTCAGAGATGCGCAGGCTAGGTGGAATAGCCACAAGAGATGAAGGGATAGTGTAGGTCTGAGTGAGATGCTCTTCAGAGGGTTGGTGTAGACCTGATGGCCTGCTTCCAAACAGTCAGGATTCTAATATTGCCAATATTTTGAATAGTTGGTGCTCAGATCTTTCATCAATATGCTTGATCACTTTTGTTCTTCCTGAGACAGCAGAGATGGAAATAGAGAGGGTCTTCTTCAGTTCCAGTCATAATTCCAGCTCTTCAGATTTGCCAAAACAATTGGTGAAATATAGCCCTCTTGTGTGTTCCTATGTCTGGGTTTATTGTCTCCAAGTTGATTAATTGAAGGTGAATTTTTTTAAACTCAAAATGCAGACTTTTCATAAAGGTGTAAATCTTCATACTACTTTTGACAAAAATTGAAATTCAAATCATCTGATTCTTGTTTTCTCATTCATATATGAAACTTAGCTCAACCTGTAGTCAGGTGATTGGTACATCTATTGTTAAGTCAGTTTTGTTTGCGTTTGAGCCATTTCGGTCCATTTAAACCCAGGCATTAATTTCAGATGATGGGAGTCAAAAATTGATACTCCATATTTTGTCATGATCATGACTATAGGTTTTCTCCATCTGATAACCCAAGATTGATGGATTTATATACTCTGTTTCAAGGACTGAAATGAAACGGTGTACCCACACATTAATAAAAGGAGTGGATTAATAAATTATCAAAACTAATCAGGAAACTGATTGAAAGCAAACATGAATATTGCCTCAACATAGTTGGAAGAAGGTACATTCAATAATGTGTTTTTTTTTCCTGAAGTACAGACAGAGATTGCTGGTGACACCCAACAGGAATGGGGCGGGTTTGAGTTATAAGAAGAGGCTGGATAGGCTGGGACTTTTTTCTCTGGAGTGTAGGAGGCTGGGAGGGGGGGGATGACCTGATAGAGGTTTATAAAATCGTGAGGGACATCGATAAGGTGAATAGCAAAGGTGTTTTCCCTAGGGACACAGGGTATTTCAAAACTGTGGGGCAGAGTTGAAAGGTGAGAAGACATAGTTTTAAAAAAGAATGTGAAGGCAACTTCTTTAAACAGAGAGTGGTTTGTGTGTGGAATGAACTGCCAGAGGAAGTGGTGGATGCAGGTACAGTTACAACGTTTATAAGGCATTTGGAAAGTACATGAATGGGAAAGGTTTGGAAGGATATGTGCCAAATGCAGGCAGGTGTGACTAGTTTAGTTTGGGAACATGGTCGGCATGGATTGGTCGGACCAAAGAGTCTGTTTCTGTGCTGTATGAGTGAGAAACAGTTAAAATTTTGAATCAGAAGTTTCTTCTTTGGAACTCTATTATTTTTTGCCTCCTATTGATAAAGCAGATGACCTTTATATATGAAGCAATATTTTACAATACATTTCTTAGAATCCCTACAGTGTGCAAACAGGCCATTCAGCCCAACAAGTCCACACCGACTCTCTGAAGAGCATCCCACCCAGACTCACCTTCCTAACCTATCCCAGCAACCCTGTACTTCCCATGGCCAATCTACTTAGCCTGCACATCCCTGGACCATATGGGCAATTTAGAATGGCCATTCCATCCTAACCTGCATGTGTTTGGACTGTGTACTCTGTTTGTAACGTGTGCTCTGTTTTCCAAAATCCTGCTGAATTGTCCTACATCGAAATTCTCATGAGCTTCTCAGTAGTTACATCTCCAGCCTTGGACTACTCCACATTTCTCTTGCATAAAAACTTGCTTGACGTCTGGTAGGACATCTGTGGGCAGATTGAGTAGCAAATGTGTTGCAGACCAACGTCTCATGGTAAATTCTCAATCAGGTTTCCATTTACCCTGTGAGTCTCTACATAACTGCAAGGATCTTGAAGGCATACTCAAATTCCACTTATATTCTAAATTAGCGGCCTTGACCAGCCAGTGTTCTCTTGCTCATTGCTGTCCCATCACAATCTGTGAGCCATCAAAAGTCACTGGATGGACAGAGCAGGAAGCAAGAGGCTAAGCAAGCTTAGTTTTGAATCACAGAATCCTCCACGTCATCTCAGCAAATTCAAGGCTTGATTAATTTTTGTTCATGGGAACATCTGGCTGGGCCAGCATTTTGCCCAGAGGGCAGTTAAGAGTCAACCATATTGCTGTGAGTCTGGAGTCACATGTAGGCCTGACCAGGTTCTTACATTTTTTAAGTAACAATCAGTAGTAGCGAAAGAGGCAGCATGAGGCTGGCTTGTAATTCCAACTTTTTAGTGAGTTTAAATTTCTGCTACAGCATGATTCAAAATCCATGTCTCCAGAACATTGTCATCAAATCCCTGCACTGTCCCTCTAGTGAGCATCTCGCACAAATCTGCATCCCCACCCGCTTAACCCCACATAGGGTATTTTTTGACCATGGCTAACCCACCTCTGCTTTCACATCCCTGGAAACTACAAAGCTTTTTTTTTAAAATGTCATGGCCAATCCACCTAACCTGAACATCTTTGGACTGTGAGAGGAAACCCACACAGGCATGGAGAGAACATGCAAACTCCACTCAGATGGTTACCCAAGGGTAGAATCAAACCCAGGTCCTGGCCACTGTGGGGCAGCAGCGTTAACCACTGAGCCACTGTGCTGCCCTGTGATTAGCCTGACATCTCTGGTCCAGTGATATTAACACAACGCCTCCATTTCCCCACAAAGTCAATCCATGGAAAGACTCCAACTCCTGAATCTGGAGGGTTTGGGCGAGGGGGTGCTGCTTTGAGACAATTCTCACTCGATTTACCTTGTGCAGCCCTCAGTCAGGTCGGAGCAAAGGAGAGTGAGAATTAAGAAAATAGTGCTTGATGACAAAGCCTGAGTCCTTAAGGTAGGCAAGAAAAGAGCAACTGGTGAATCTGGTTAAGTCTTACCATTCTACTAATGCTTGTTTTGTAGTTCTGAACAAATAAGCATGCTCCAGTAAGCAATAGGCATTTGCATCAATGATATTTTATGAAGCCCAGGGGTTAATGCAGAAAGCAGCGTGTACAGAGAGATTGAAGGCTTCAAATTGTCTTTGAATTTCACACTTAAGCTTTAATAGACCAGAAAAAATATTTGTTTAGCTTTGTATCAAAATGGCTGCCAGGTTTCGTACAATACCGTCACAGCTACACTTCCAAAGGTACTTTCATCGGCTAGAAAGGATGTTGGGATACCCTGAGCTCATGAAAGGCACTATATAACCTCAAAAGCTTCTAAAGTGATGAGCCAAATGGACTCCTCCCATGATGTACATTTCCATGAAGGCCAGTTTTTGTTATTTTGTAATGCTTTGATATCTAACATTGTTAGAACAACGGACAGCAGCATGTCTTATGAACCAACGCAAGTGTTCAAAGCCTGAAGAACTGCAGATGTTGTAAATCAGGAACAAAAACAGAAGTTGCTGGAAAAGCTCAGCAGGTCTGGCAGCATCGGTGAAGAAAAAAAATCAGAGTTAACGTTTTGGGCCCAGTGACCCTTCCCCAGAACACAGATGCTGCCAGGCCTGCTGAGCTTTTCCAGAAACTTTTGCTTTTGTTCAAAGCCTGAAGCAGCTTCTTCCTGCACCACCTAAATTCTTGAAAGTTTCTTTGGCAGCAGCAAGATAACCCAATGATGTTTCAGGCACAAGCAGGGTCTTAGGACAATGCCTTGATCGCAGGAGGGAGAGAGATACAATGTCGGGCCTGGCGGAGTGTCAAAGCCTGGCTCAGGTTAGGGATAAAAGCTCAGGCCTGGGTTCCATGTCATCGTTTGATGTCATGAACCGAGCTGGATGCTGCACACCCAGACGTACTTTGGGATTGGAGAATGGGGCAGGTAAGTGACTGTAGGAAGATCAGCCCACTGTGGAGGCAGCCCCCTAACCTTGCTCAGACAAACCTGCGACTATTCAGGAGATTGGAAGAGAATTGTGCATTTGAGGGAAATGCAAAGAACTAGTGCAGAGTTTTCACTGCAACACCAAACTGCTCCTTAAATGTTTCCAGGGTTTACTTTCCATAGCTGTATCCAGGAGTCTATTCTGAGTGTTGAAAACTCTTTGTGTGAAGGACTTCCTGATAGCAATCCAAAATTTGTGTTTTAGCTGTTTCAGTCTGCTTGTTTTACTTGCACCACTTAAATTCAAGAAACAGTTCCAGGCTTACTTTTTCTCATGTCATTCCTATACACAAATTACGTTTCCCCACCTTGATAGCCGTGCATACCTTGCAATGATGCTTTCCTGCCTATTAAAGGGGTTTGGGCCACCCTCAGGAGATGAAAGAGACTTGATAATTACAGTTTCTTTCTTTCTCAATCACCATTTTTAAAAAGGGCTATAGCAGTCTGAAATTTCCACATCTCATTCCTGGCGATCTCGCCTGTCCAACAAATCTCAGCTAATATTGACTTACAGCTTTTGAACAATGTTACTCTCAGAGTTTGAATGAATAAGTGTGACTTGTTATTGCCAACTCCAGTCTTGCATTAAATACAGTTAGGCAGTCGCAGTGCAGCAAAAGATTGCCCATATTTCAGAGCCTTCTGTCACAAAGTTGGCAGACTCATTCAGAAAGAGCTTTGTGGGAAGTGAGGACCCATTAAGCTGCCACGTGCTGCCCTCACCAGGGGTCAACCTGATTAAGCTCAGCCTGGAAATGGCCAGTGAGACACCCCACATCAATGAGAAGCAGAGTAGAAACAGACTTATTCTAATGCACACTTTACCACAACAAGAGTACATGGACACCAACTGGCTACAAAAAGACACGACCAGTACTCACTCATCTCAATCCACATGGGCAAGGAGAACCATCACTTCAACTGGGACGGCACCAAGATCCTGGGACAGGCTAGGCAGAGACAAGCATGAGAATTCCCAGAAGCATGGCACTCCACGAAGCATGCTATTAATAAACGTATTGAACTCGACCCCATATACATTCCACTATGGAGGAAACCCGGAAGTGAGGCAATCCATCGCTACGGACCCCAGAGTTTAAAAACCAGGCAGGAAAACACACCGATGCTTCATCAGAGGCTGCACTGAGGATGTCATCAAGCATGGTAACGAAACATCTGTGGAACAACAAACCAGCTCGGCGAGCCAGCCAACACTTTACACCTCACCCGAGAGTACTGGATGCCTACACATTCAATTGAAGTCACTCAGTTCAAGATAAATTAAAACATAATGTGAGCAAGATTCTGGGCTTCTGTTCACCGTCACTAATTTACACGAAGTCTATGCACATTATGGTTAATTTTCCCCTCGTCGGCGTGTTCAGGAATGTTATTACACATCGTATGAGCAGGCTAGGTATGAACCAACACCTCCTGGCCCAAAGACAGTAACATTACCATCCCACCATAAGAAAACTACAATGCACTTTATGTAGAAATCATCATAGATGACGACTTTGGTTTTAACCAATATGAAAGAGAGGAGCAAATATAAACTTGCACAGAATTCTTCAGGGAAAATTGTATTTAAGTAGCAAATAATTGTCTACTGGACTGAAGAAAGATTTATGATGGAGTATCCTAGACTTTGATGAAAGTTGATCTTCTCCACATGTTATATAGAAATGACCTGGACCTTGCTGTGCAGAACAATTTCATTTTGTTTTATTCATTCATTGGTGAGGCCACTTTTGGACAACTGCATTCAGTTCTGATTTCCCTGCTGTAGGAAAGAGTTTGTGAACCTTGAAAGGGTGCAGAAAAGATTTACAAGGATGTTTTTGGAGTTGGAGGGTTTGATTTATAGGGAGAGGCCGAATCAGCTGGAGTTATTTTCTTTGGAGTGACAGAGGCTGAGGGCTGACCTTATAGAGGTTAATAAAATTTTGAGGGGCATGGCTGGTGTGAAAAGCGAAGGTCTTTTTCCCTGGGTAGGGGAGTCCAAAACTAGAGAACATAGGTTTAAGGTGAGAGTGGGAGATTTAAAAAGGACCTGAGCGGCAACTTTTTCCAGAGGGTGGTGCGTGTGTGGAATGAGCTGGCAGAGGAAGTGGTGGAGACTGGTACAATTACAATGTTTAAAAGACATCTGGATGAGTATATGAATGAGAAGGGTTTAAAGGGATATGGGCCAAATGTGGCAAATAGGACCAGATTACTTTATGGTAGCTGGTGAGTATGGACTATTTGGGCCGAAGGGTCTGTTTCCATGCTGTACAACTCTATGACTTCTGTGATAACAAGGTGTGGAGCTGGATGAACACAGCAGGCCAACACAGAGGATCAGCAAAGCTAACGTTTTGGGCCTAGACCCTTCTTCTGTGACAGGATGTGGGGATCATTTGGTAGGCTTGCATTTATTACCCTAATTGCCCAGAGGGCATTTAAGAGTCAGCATCTTTGCAGTGGGTCTGGAGTCATGTGTAGGCCAGATCAGATAAGGGGTCACTAAAGGAGAGTAGTGAACCAGATGAGATTTTAACAGCAATCGATAATGGCTGCATGGTTGCCATTAGACAAACTATTCTTTTAAAAATTAGAAACAGAACTCAACAGTTCACAAGCTGCCAGAGTGGGAAGTGAAGCTTTATCTTCGCGAACACCGTCAAAAGTTGCCACACTTCGCCTGACGAAGGGTCAGTACTCCAAAAGATTGTGATTTCAGATAAACCTGTTGGACTATAACCTGGTACCGTGTGACTTCTGACCTTGTCCTCTCCAGCTCAACAGCGCATTGCCACATCATGGCTTCCAGAACACTGACCTGAGATTCTGGATTGCTAAGCCCCTATGATACCACCACAACAAAACTGCCTCCCACTATTTTTAAGTGATGCAAAACTTGCCAACCATGAGGAGGATTGTGCTACGATTCAAAAGATTAACAGCAGGTTGGTTGACTAAGCAGATGTATTGCAAAAGAAATGTGAGGTGTTTCATTTTGTTAGAACTAACAGGGAGTGACAATATAATACAAAGGGTACAATTCTAAGCGGGTTGGCGGACCTGATGCATATATACATAAATCTTTGAAGTTGGCAGGATTGGAGTAGAGCTTGGGTGATGCAGTGTGCAATATATCCTGGGCTTTATTTATAGAGGCATAGAGTACATATGCAAGGAAGGTCTGTAAATCTTGTGTAAAATATTGGTTCGACCTCCTCTGGAGCACATGTTTGATCTTGGCACCAGACTTTATAAAGGAAGTGAGGATATCAGAGCCCAGAAACAAGTCACAAGATTGGTTCCAGAGTTGAGCAACTTCACTTAAATAGACTGGATTGGAGAATCTTGGATTTATTCCCTCAGAGAGGAAATGATTGAGGGCTGATTTGACAGAGGTGTTCAAAATCATGGAGGGATCTGGATAAAGTCATAGGGAGCCACAGCACAGAAAGAGGCCTATCAGCCCATCATATACATACTGGTCAAAAACAACCACCTAAACATATCAATCCCATTTTCCAGTACCTAGCCCAAAACCTTGATTTATTTTCACTTTGATTTTATTGTCATGTGTACTGAAGTACAGTGAAAATCTTTGTTTACGAGCAGTACAGGCAGATCACAGCAAGCAAAGGATGTACAAATCAAGAAGCATCAAGCCCTCTATTTCCCTTCTGTCTTTTGACTTGGCATTGTTAGACATCCACCACTACAGTGGTGTTGTCAGAGAACTTGTAGATGGTGATCGTTCGGAATTTGGCAACGCAGTTGTAAGTGAACAGGGAGTATAGTGGGGGTGCTGAGGACGCATCCTTGGGGGGCTCCAACGTTGAGTAAGCCTTGGTAAGTGACCATCTAAATCCTTCTTAAACACGATGAGGGTTTCTGTCTCCACCACCCATATAGACAGTGAGTTCTAGATTCCCATCACCCTCTCGGTGAAAAGGTTTTTCCTCACATTCCCTCTAAACCTTCTGCCCCTCACCTTATATTCATGCCCCCAGGTCATTGATCCCTTCATCAAGCAAAATAGTTTCTTCCTATCTAACTTATCTATGCTCCTCCTAATTGTATACATCTCAATTACTTCCCATCTCAATCTCCTCTCCTCCACAGAAAACAACCCCAGTTCTGGTTGCCACACTACCAGAAGGATGTGGAGGCTTCAGAGATGGTACAGAAACGGTTTACCAGGATTTTCCCTGATTTGGAGGGTATTCGCTATGAGGAGAGATTGGACAAAATCAGTTTGTTTTCACTTCAACACTGAGGTGCAACCTGATAGAAGTTTGCAAAATTATGGGATGCATGGATAGAATGGAGTCATTTTCCTGGGGTAGAAACATCAATTACTAGAGGAAATAGATCTCATTTAAAAGAGGGGAAGTTTAAAGGAGATGTGAGAGAAAAGTCTTTTTTTACACAGGAGATGGTAAATGCTGGAATGTGCTGCCAAAGGAGTTGGTGGAGGTGGATATAACAGCAACATTTGAGATGCATCTTGACGGATACATGAATAAGCAGGGAATACAGGGATATGGACAGTGTAGAGTGGAGAGGTTTTTAGTTTAGAGAGGTATCATGTGTCAGCCCAGGCTTGGTGGGCAGAAGGGCCTGTTCCTGTGCTACATTGTTCTTTGTTTTTTGTCTGTTCAATTTCTCTTCATAACTAAAACTGTCCAGCCCAGTCAACATCCTGATAAATCTCCCTTGCACTGTCTCCAGTATTATCACATCCCTCTTCTTACATTGATTCCAGAACTGCATACAATACTCTAGCTGTGACCTAACCAACACTTTATACAGTTCCAGCATAACCTCCCCTCTCAAACTCGATGCCTCGTTATGTATCCCAAATGCAGAAAAACTTGTAGTTCAGATTTTTGTTCTGATTTAGTACTGATAGTTGGTGGAATATTACTTTTCTTTACTACTCTGTATTCAAGACTTTACATTAGAAAATGAACAGTTGGTACAATATATTCTCAAAAGGAACTCTGAACTAGAACTGATGGCAGGCGTCATTTAAATTCACAGTTAATTGCTGATTGCGTTAATTTATTCAGACTTCAAATAACACTGCACAGAGCAGTATCAAGTAGTTACGGCTATTTTACAAACTCCTTCTGGTAGCTCGATTTCCTTCTCCAGTCAGTTTCTACACAATGGACCTGTTTGATATACTATCAGATACTGCTTCTCCTGTCTCCCTCCATAAGAACAATAAGATTTAGGAGCAAAAATAGGCCATTCAGCACATTAAGTCTACTGATAGCCCTCAACTCCACTTTCCTGCCTTTTCCCCACAACCCTGACTGATTAAAAATCTGTCTTTCTTAGCCTTGAGTATATTTAATGACCCAGCCTTTGTCAGCCCTCTGCGGTAAAGAATTCCACAGATTCACTACCCTCTCTTAGATGTGCTACTCCATACCCTCTAGTCTTATGCTGTCCCATAAGAGAAAACAACCTCTCCCCATCTACCCTGTCAAGCCTTCTAAGAATCTTTTATGTTCCAATAAGGTCACCTCTCATTCTTCTAAACTCTAATGAGTACAGGCCCAATCTACTCAGCCTTACCCTGTAAGTCACGCAAGTAGATAGGGTGGTAAAGAAGGTGTTCGGTATGTTTGCCTTTATTGGTCAGGGAGTTGAGTGCAGGAATCAGGATGTCATGTTGCAGCTTTACAAGGCTTTGGTTGGGACACACTTAGGTGCATTGCGTTCACTTCTGGTTGCCACATTACAGGAAGGATGTGGAGGCTTTGGTGAGGGTGCAGAAGAGGTTTACCAGGATGCTGCCTGGATTAGTGGATCTGAGCTATAAGGAGAGGCTAGAAAAATTCAGGTCGTTTTCTCTGGAGCAGCGGAGTCTGAGGGGAGACTTGAGAGATGTCTATAAGATTATGAATATATAGATTGAGATGACGGTTAGAATAATTTTTTTTTCCAGAGTTGAAACACTTAAAACAAGGGGCATGCATTTAAGGTGAAAGGGGTGAGTTCAAAGGAGATGTGAGGGGCAAGGTTTTTTTAACACAGAGAGTGGTAGGTGCCTGGAACACGCTGCCAGGGTGTGGTGGTAGAGGTAGATATGTTAGGGGCATTTAAGGGTCTTTTAGATAAGCACAAGAATATACAAGGAATGGAGGGATATGGACCAAGGGCAGGCGTAAGGAAGTAGTTTAATTTGGCCTTATATTCAGCATAACATTGTGGGCCGAAGGGCCCACTCCTGCGCTGTACAGTTCTACGTTCAATGTAAGTCTTAATACCTGGTATCAGCCAAGTAAACCTTCTCTGAACTATCTTCAATGACATTCTCTATCTCACTGTAACTTTGGCTCAAATGGTTCCTCACTCAATCAATATCATTCAAAACTGATTGACTGGTCCTTCAGCAGCACTGATAGCAGGATCCTGCTGTGCAAGAGTTGCCTGCTGTATGTGCCAGGCTAATGTAAATTAACAAATTTTCATGGAAATTACTTTGAGAGATAACAGTCAAAGTAACAACATGTCCCATTTTATCCACCCTCAGTACATTTCTCCCTCGTACATCGTATAACTCTTGTCTCTGTAGAAGCATATTTTTACATCAACTTACTCTCTCTTCCCCTCTTCCCACTGTAAATATGGGGATTTCAACCCAGAATACTCAGGGAGAGTAGCAGCTGATGGCCTGGATGCTGTATAAATAACAGGAGTACATAGTTTATTCCTGACTGTACATCAGCAAATTTAGAAATGTCAGTAATTGCCGGGAAAATCTTTTCTCCCCCCAGGGGCTTTTCCTGAAAAGTTTAAACAAACCTTGTTGTTTGGTGGTCCTTTGGCCTCACCACCACTGTCTCTCATTATGCTGCTGTAATTCTCCAGATAAAAAGAAATGACTCATTGAAGGACTATGTGGGTCATTGCTGATATTTTCCATTCTAACTAGTGGCTAGCCCTTAATTTGGTCTGAGTGGGACTGAGGAGGATGGGGACTGAAGCTCTGATTAACGATCATGATTAATCTCACTTCCTTAAAGCAGTTTACTGTTTCACTGTTTGCCCGTATTTGGACAGATCTAGAAGCGACTGCCCTTTGCATAAATATTATCGTGTTAATCCCCTGTCAGGGAATACTTTTAAAATCTTTATCATTGCCATCTGTAAGACCTGCGTGCAGGAATCAGACACCTCATCTGTGATTTATGTGTCTGGCTTTGATTAGTAAGAAAAACAAGTCTAAAAAGATTGACACCAGAAAAAGATACAAACCTGAGTCGAACACCCTAGCGTGAAAGCCCCTCCTGCCCCATGGCTAAACTCCCCCATCGCTGGTTCTGATAGCTGGAGATCTGTCTCTCTGGCATTCAGCATTCAACCACTATACTCCTCCTTTCCCCTTCGCTCACCAAAGTGCCGAGTGTCCTAAGGGAAACCTGCTGGTGAGGAATCCAAGAAGAAAATATTTCCGGTGGATTGCTTTGTCAGCTTCGAGCTTCCTCCATCCTATTCTTCTGAAATTAAATTTCACCTGACTTTAACACAGCCATGCCATGCTTTATCACTCTAAACTCTCCGATTACTGTGCTACTCGCTCTGAGATTTATATCATGGAACATACAGGAAGATTGTGTTCTTTCTCTACACAGGACAGAATGAAAGGAATGATTACTTATCGCGGAAACATAGGCTGGTCAGGGAGACCATTTGGTCCATCTGTGTTGGTGCTGTGAAACATCAGTACCTTTAGAGGCAATTCTTCCATTTTTTTAGAAAATGATCCAATCGCCTCTTGGAAGTTTTCATGGAACCTGCCCTCACTACACTATCAAGCACTGGATTTCAGAACTGAATCTTATGTTTCATTAAGGTGTCTTCTCATTCTTCTAAACTCCAATGAGTACAAGCCCAACTCCTCAAAATCTCCTCATAAAGCACCCTGATAATTTAGGGTGTAACTGCTAGAACAAAAAAAAGTGCCTCAGGATGTGTACACTGCATATATGTGCACACCCTAGCACAACTTTGCACAATTAAACGTGTTCCCAACACCAGGGGTAGTGGGACTGCCCTATGAAGAGAGGTTGGCGTGATTGGGTTTGTGATCACGGGTATTTAGAAGGATGAGAGGGAGTCTGATTGAAATGTATGAAGCTCTAACAGGGCTGGACAGACTAGATTAAGGGAGGATGATTCCCTTGAGCAGCGAATCTCAAAGCTGGGTACACAGCTTTGGGGCACACCATTCAGGACTAAGATAAGGAAACATTTCTTCACTCAGATGGTAGTGAATCTATGGAATTCTCTATCACAGAAGGTTGTGGAGGATAAGTCACTGAATATATTCCACAAAGAGATAGATTTTTTTTTTAGATTGTAAAGGCATCGGGGTGCATGGGGAGAAAGCAGTCATGCAGCAGTGAGATTGACGATCAGCTCCGATCATATTGAATGGCAGAACAGGCTTGAAGGGCTGAATGGCCTACTCCTACGCTTTGTTTCTATGTTTTCTCAATAAATATGAATGCACACTTTCATGCATGCCGTTCATTCATGCATCTCTACATATACACACCCAGGTGTATCAACACCAATATTGGGCAGGGGACATTTTACAGAAATATTGAAGAAAAGGATATGAACAAAAGAATAAATTATCTACCTGGCAGGATTTTGTCCTAGCTTTTTCACCCAAATAGACTTTACAGAGGCAATGGGAAGAAACTTCAGGAGCAGTGTGGAACCAGGATTCCAACTAATCTTCCACATCAGCAAGTTGAGTTGCAATTAACTCTAAAAGGGGAGATGATGGCCTTTTGGTATCATCACTGAACTGTTAACCCACAGAGACAAAAGGTACTGCAGATGCTGGAGAATCCGAGACAACAAGCATGGGGCTGGATGAACACAGCAGGTCAAGCAGCATCATAGGAGCAGGAACCCACAGACCCATTTTTAAATCCTACCATGGTACGTGGTGAAATTTTAATTCAACAAAATCTGGAACTAAGCGTCTAATGATGACTGAAATAATGTCACAGGGGCTGGTATCCTGTCACCAAGTCACGCTTTATTCACACGTGGAGATTTCTTGCTACTCGTCCAGCTCCCTCAGGGCCAGCTCTCAGACTGAACAAGATGTCTAACACGGCTGTTCTTATCTGTCAGCCAGGGCTCCCTGACTGGGCCAGATTAACAGCTCTAATCAAGAAACTCATAGTCTATAAGATCCACCTGGCTGACCTCACTACAATCATTACATCCCTCCCCTTCTGTGTCCATGGACACAAATCAATTTTTTTTCCCTAGCTCCTCCCAGAACATTTCTGTACTGGGTCAGGTTCCTTCAACTCTGCCTCTGATACGGGGACTGGAATTGAAGTTGTTCCCTTAATCTGTAAAGATTCCCAGGTATAGGTTCTCAGTCTAGTGAGGTCTTGAACAAATTTAGGGGCTGGAGTCCAGATTGAATTTTGTGAAAGACTGGTATTGCAATCACGGAAACAGCCACGCTGGCATCGACCTCCAATAGTACCAGGTGACCATTTAAACAGACATTTATTTTGACTGGTTCTGATTTGGATGTTGCTAAGCAATGTAACTATTTCAAACCAGATGTAGGTGGACTTTCCAGGGTGTGCATTTTGCTGGATACAAGCCAATGAATTGTCTTGCTCGATTTAGGTCTAGTGGGACTCTTTCATAAGCCCAGATCCAGAGAGAAATTAAACTGTTTGGCCAAGGCTTGGCTTTTTTGGGGGGAGTTTTGCTGTGGACTGACCCAGGGTCCCTCTGATCAGGGTATGTCCTGAGTGAGGCTACGCAATTGCCTTCACTCAGATGGTGTTCCTTAAGCTCACTCGGCCAGGTGAGAGGGTCAACTTCCATCTGAGTACCCTGCAACTCACATGCTCCACTTACCACACTGTCCAATGATAAAGCCAGTTGTGGTGCCTGTTTGAAGTCCAGTTGGCTTCAGCGAATAAGCGTGTTTGCATTGGTTACATCATTAATCCTACATACCAAACAGTCTCTCAGCATCTCATTAAGGGTTAAATCGAAGTCACATCCTCTGCCAGTTATCTTACCCAAGCCAAAAATCCTGATATGGATTCCTTTGGTTGCAGAACTGTTGAGTAAAACTAATAGCAACACAGAATTAGAGGAGGCTTGCGGTTGTAATATTCCTCAAATAAATCCGTCAACTCTTGAAAGGTTTTAGTATCTGATGCCTCAGGCAAAGTAAGACTCCTAATGACCAAAAAATCTATGGGTTCACAAGGTGTCAGGAGAATCACTCGTTGATTTTCGTCTGCCCCAATGTCATTTGTCTGAAAAAAACAACACATTCTTTCCTCATACCGGGCCTAGTCTTTGATGGCAGGATTATTTGGATTCCCAAATAATGGCATGATGCCAGAAATGTTTACCCCAACTCACACCCCGACTGTGGTGAGCAAATTTCTTCGGAAGCGGCTTGTCACTCGTCGCCGCTGAAATAACTCCACTCAGGCCAGTATCACGTCGCAAAGCCACACTTTATTTACACGTGGAGAGTCCTTAACACTTATCCAGCTCCCTCAGAGCCAGCTCTCAGAGTGAACAAAATCTCTGACACTCCTGGCCTTATCTGTCAGCCAGGGCTCCCTGATTAGACCAGCTTAACCGCCCCAATCAGGGAACTCATATTCTATGAGCCCACCTGGCTGACCTCTTTACAATCACTACAATGCCCATGAAACCATCAGAAAAAGACCCTGTGGTTCATTAAGGCTCTTTGGGGATGTAAAGTGCCATCCTTACCTGGCCTGGCCTACACATGACTCCAGATCTACAGCAATGTGGTTGACTCTTAAAATGCCTTCTGGGCAATTAGGGATGGACAATAAATACAGTGAGACCCTCATCCCATGAATGATTGTAAAAGAAATTCAAAAGAAAGCAAATCCTTGGGTGACTCAACTGAAGGAGAACTATGAAATAAATTGCATTGACAAAATTTCACCACCCCATGGAGTCTTGCACAGCACATGAGGAACGAAAGGTGATCTCACTGAAACATTCTTTAGGGACATGACAGTGTAAATACCTGGAGGATGTTCCTGTCATTGGAAAGTCTAGGACCAGAGGGCACTGCCTCAGAATAAAGATGTGATTGGGGTGGGGAGGGGAATTGTAATTTAAGACTGAGGAGGAATTTCTTCTCTTGGAGACGTGTGAGTCTTTGGAACTCATAGCCACAGAGAACTGTGGGGGCAGAGTCCTTGTGTATATTTCAGGCTGAGATGGGAGAGGGGAATCAAGGGTTACAGGGAAAGGCCTGGAAAGTGGATGTGAGGAATGTCAGATCAGCTGTGTTTCTATTGAATGGTAGAGCAGGCTGGAGGGGCCTGTTCCTATTTCTCATGGTCATTCTTATGCTTTTAGTCAATGAAGAAAGCAGTTTTTGACGTATAGATACCATTTCAGGATAATCTTATCAAACAATGTTACTGTTTCTTTCATATCAATTGCATTCTCAACTAAAAACCCACGATGGTAAATGCTTCCTAATCATAATGATGTTTCATTGCTTAATTTCAGCTTGACCTGTCCTGCCAACAGCATATTTGAGAATCCTGGGCTTCCACAAGACCATCCACCCGTATGGGACGTAGGAACGTGAGAAATAGGAGCAGGAGTAGGCCATCTGGCCCATCAAGCCTGCTCCACCATTCAATAAGACCGTGGCTGATCTTTCCATGGACACATCTCCTGTTATGCACCTGCTCACCATAGCTCTTAATTCCTTTACTGCTCAAAAATCTATTTATCTTTGCCTTAAAAACATTCAACGAGGAAGCCTCAGTTGCTTCACTGGACAGGCAATTCCACAGATTCACAACCCTTTGAGTGAAGAAGTTCCTTAACTCAGTCCTAAATCTGCTTCCCCTTATTTTCAGGCTGTGAGCCCTTGTTTCACCCGCCAGTGGAAACAACCTCCCTGCTTCTATCTTTTCTCTTCCCTTCGTAATTTGTTATGTTTCCATAAGATTCCCACCCCCCCGCCTTCTAAATTCCAACGAGTATAGTTCCAGTCTACTCAACCTATCTTCAAGCCAAGCCTCGCAACTCCGGAATCAACCTCGTGAACCTCCTCTGCACCTCCTCCAGTGCCAATATGTCCTTTCTCTCAAGTAAGGAGACCAAAACGGTACACAGTACTCCAGGTGTGGCCTCACCAGCACCCTATATATCTGCAGTATGGCCTCCTTGTTTTAAGTCTCCTCTGCCCCCAGAGGATAGTTCAGATTTTAGGAATATCCTCCAAGATGTGAAGAATGAGTTCACTTTGGATCCCACGACAGTCTATTAGGCAATCTGGAGAAGAGAAAATAGGACAACGTTTGCACCAACAGCTGGTATTCTGATTAAACAGAAGCCAAGGCAGTTTGGAGAAATTTTGTGGCAACCCTCCAAAAATATAAATCTTTGGCACTGCATTGAGTTCTAAAGGATATGTAAATAATTTGTTGGATGAATGTTATCAGGAATATCTCGAGAGTGGATAAAGTAGGAATTTCTGGTATACTGATGATGTCACCAATTTTTCTGTTGCGTTTTATCCAGTTACTTGAATAATCTAAGAACTTGTTAATGTCACGTTGATTCAGTTAGAGCCCAAGCAACATATATTTTATATATATATATATATGTCTGTATTCCCTACTGGATCATACATATACAAATTTTCTAGACCTAGATCTATTTATTCATTTATTTGTCATATGTACTAAGAATAGGAATGCATTCGAACAATGAAAAGTGTGCAAAGTCACCGTTCACTGGCGCCCACTTGGTTACAAAAACCAGAATCAAAGGATTTAATACAGCCAAAAGGTAAGAAAGAAAAAAGAAGTCCAGTTTTACAAAATAGAAAGAGAATATTTGGTTCATTGTTATCTCAAATTAGTCTGATCATTGTTCCCTGGCCACGTTGACCTGTATCTGCTCCCCAAATTAGAATTCTATCTAGCTTCCTCATACAGGATTTAATGGTGCCTGCCATAGTCACTCCTTCAGATAAAACATTCTGTGATCTAACAGAGAGATAGTGGGAACTGCTGATGCTGTAGTCTGAGGTAACAAGGTGTAGAGCTGGATGAACACAGCAGGCCAGGCAGCGTCAGAGGAGCAGGAAAGCTGAAAATTCCAGTCTGGACCATTCTTCAGAAAAGTAAAATCTAAACTATTTTCTGGGGCAGAGGAGACTTAAAACAGGGAGGTTGTACTGCAGCTGTTTGAGATGCTGGTGAGGCCATACCTGGAGTACTGTGAACAGTTTTGGTCTCCTTACTTTCTGAAGAAGAGTCCAGACCAAAACGTTATCTTTCTTGCTCTTCTGATGCTGCTTGGCCTGCTGTGTTCATCCAGCTCTACACCTTGTTTTCTGTGATCTAACGACCTTCCTACTCAACTCATTCCTCAATCCTTTGCTAAAAACTTTCAGCTGATAAAACCTCACTACTGACTCCACAAGCAGAGAAAGGAATCACTTCCCTACTCTCAAAACTCAGTCATTTGAAAGCTCTCTGTATAAACTTTCCTCTTAAGCTCCTTCCTCTGCATTGGAAATAGCCAAATGACTATGGGGAGGCGGTGGCCTAGTGGTAATATTGCTGGATTGTTAACCAAGGGACCCAGGAAAATGTTCTGGAGACCTGGGTTTGAATCCTGCCACAGTAGATGCTGGAATTTCAATTCTATAAAAATCAGGAATTATGAGTCGAAGGATGGCCATTAATCCATTGCTGATTGTTGGAAAAACCCATCTGGATCATTAATGTCGTTTAGGGAAGGAAACTGCCATCCTGACCTGGTCCGGCCTATATGTGACTCTAGACACACAGCAATGAGGTTGACTGTTAACTGCCCTCTGGGCACTTGGGGATGGGCAATAAATGCTGCCTAATCAGTGACACCCTCATCCTGTGAATGACTGAAAAAACTCTTTAAAATTTATCTTTGGTGTCATCCAGTTACATGTAGCAGTGCTATAAGGAGGATGTTGTGAAACTTGAAAGGGTTAAGAAAATATTTACAAGGATGTTACCAGAGCTGGAGGGTTTGAGCTATAGGGAGAGGTTGAATAGACTGGGGCTATTATCCCTGGAACATCAGAGGCTGAGAGGTGACTTTATAGAAGTTTATAAAATCATGAGGGGCATGGATAGGGTGAATAGCCAAGGTCTTTTCCCCAGGGTAGTGGAGTCCAAAACTGGAGGGCATAGGTTTAGGGTGAGAAGGGAATTATTTAAAAGGGACCTAAGGGGCAAATTTTTCACACCGAGGGTGGTATATGTATGGAATAAGCTGCCGAAGGAAGTGGTGGAAGATGGTGCAATGACAATATTTAAAAGGCATCTGGATGGGTATATGAATAGGAAGGGATATGGGCCACAGGCTGGCAAATGGGACTAGATTAATTTTGGCTTTGTGGTCAGTATGGGCAATGTGGACTGAAGGGTCTGTTTCTGTGCTGTACAGCTCTATGAATCTCTCAATTGAAAAAGCAATTGAAATGAGAAAGGGTGTTTGGCTTTCTTACTGAGGATTTGCCTATTTTCTTTCCTTGGCTGCTGGTTTTAATTGTTACTATTTGAAATACCCTGTGGAATTCATCCGAAAGATAATTGGGTAATTTTAACTCTTAGAGCTAGTAGAAATCCACATGTGATCTCTCTTTCTAGACACAGCCATATTGTCCTATTGACTGAGTTCAATTAAAATGGAATGGAAGTTGGACAAACAAGAACTACAGACCTGTGTAGGGCCTCTACCTAATACCAGGAGTAGAAATCAGTATCTTTTTAACAATTATAGGGTTTCGAGAAGATTTCCTGAAATAGTGCCTTTGGCAAAAATAACTGTAAATACGTTAATGGAAATTATCCAAAGAAATACAACCAGATCAATGTCCAAATTCTATTTTACAAATATTCAAAGAAATAAAGAATATCTTGGAAAAAAATTGACACCTTCAGGTTCTCAATTACAATCTAATGTAGCATTAGAAACATGGCACTAAACTTTAGAGACTATGATGAGAACATATTATCAAGAATATACTAATGACTGGGATAAAGGAATTGCCTCGTTAGTGTTTGGTATTAGGGTTGCCCCTTATGAGTCCGCAGGATTCAGTCCATCAGCTGTGATTATAACAAAACTAATACCTTGTTGCCCATTTCCTAACACATATTAGAGTAAAAATGACCATGATGAATGTTGGCAGGCACTTTCACCATTGCAATCATCACTTCTCAGTCAAATCCTGGTTTCAACTGGCATCTCTCCTGGTACCATTACCATCAGGAGCCATTAGGCATGAGAGTTTGGCTGTCAGGTAAAGATATGTCAGTCATGATGACCTTCACAGTTAAAGATCCTCTTAGCACTCACAGTCATGGTTCAGGCATGAATAATGACCAATCGGATGAGGTGCATAGATAGTCATAGAGGTATACAGCACAGAGAAAGGCCTTTTGGCCCCTTGAGTCTGTGCTGGTCTAAAACATCTCCTTACTGGGCTTTGTTTTAGGCCCAGTTCTTTCGTCATCAGAATGTTCCCTGGATTCAGAGGTTGTTTTTTATTTGTAGACTCTTACACTGCTATTCCCTTTCTCTCTTCCTTTCTCTTCCACAAGTGTTCTTTCCCTTCCTTTTTCACCTCTTTAACATGTGCCTCTGTCAAGTTCAAATATTTCAATTTCCATTTCCAGTTCTCTTTCCTTCTCTTTCTCTGCTTTTCTATAATTCCATCTCTTAAAATCTTTGTTTCTTTTGTGTGCTAAAGCTGATACAACTACAATTGAATTCAAACTATCTCCAATGACTTGTTAACTAGAGATGGAATTATAAAAAGAAGCCTAAGCTATAACTGGAAATTAAAATGGTATCTCCTCTAAATCCCAAAACAGACACGCTCAGACACCACAAAAAAGAACAAAATCTCTGCAGAGATCATGCTTTAAAAGTATGGAAGAAAGACGCCCTTATTCAATGGCCTATGGTCTGAAACTCAAAATGTAGAATTTGATTAATTCTCATAGACCACTGGGATTCTTGCTGTCAAAATTGAATTGCTGTCAGCTGTAAAGCAATGGTTTGATTTTGTTCCGAGGGTTTAGAAAGGAAGCACATTTCAGCTTCTCACGGTTAACAAGGTAATTCATAGAATCTCTATAGTGTGGAAGCAGGTTATTCGGCCTATTGAGTCCACACCTACTTTCCTAAAAGCATCCAACCTCCTTTACCCTAACCCTGCATTTCCCAATGGCTAATCCATTGAGTGTGCACATCCGTGGACACTATGGGCAAATTTAGCTGGGCCAATTCACATAACCCATACTTCTTTAGACTCTGGGAAGAAACCCATGCAGACATCGGGAGAATGTGCAAGTTTGACACAGACAGTCAGCCAAGAAAGTGAAACTGAACGCAGGTCCCTAGTGCTGTGAGGCATCAGGTACTAACCACTGAGCCACCAGGCTGCCTCAGAGTAATCAAAGTAGTAGCAGGTGCATCATAACTCACACTAAACTGTTGTTCCAATTTTCTAAACAACTGTGAGTTCCCTTCTCCCTTGTTAAAACAAAACTGTCTGATCTGTTCAATATTTTGCAGTTTTTCACATCATCCACTAATACATAGTCCTGACAGAATGGGGAACTGGCTCCCACACAGGGAGAGGTTAAAGTGAATAGTGTAGATGTATTTAAGGGGAAAATAAATGAGTGTGTAAGGGAGAAAGTAATAGAAAAAATGGAAAAAATGGAGGTTATGCTGTGAATAGTTTTGGTCCCCTTATCTAAGGAATGATATATTGGTACCAGAGACAGTTTGAAGAAGGTTCACTTGGCTGATCCCAGGTACACAGAGATTTTCTTGTAAGGAGAAGTTGAGTGGTTGGAATCTGTGGAATTCTCTACTGTAGTGTAGGGAGTGGGTCATAAAGTATTTTAATCAGTAAAGAAATCATGGTGGCTCAGTAGTTAGCACTGCTGTCTCCCAGGGCCAGGGACCGGGGCTCGATCCTACCCTTGGACAATTGTCTGTGTGGAGTTTGTTATTTTACTCCCTTTGTCTCTGTGGGTTTCTTCCTACAGTCCAAAGAATTGCAGCTTAGTTGGACTGGCTATGTTATGGTGTCTCGGCCTGTGCAGGCTATGTGGATTGGCCGCAGGAAATGCAGGGATAGGATAGGTGGGTGGGTCTGTGTAGGATGTTCTTCAGAGGTTGATGTGGGCTCGATGGACTGAATGGCCTGTTTCCACTGCCGTAGGGATTCTATGATCGAGAGTTATGGGGATATAGCAGGAGTGAGGAGTTGACGATTATTGAATGTTGGAGCAGACTCAATGGGCTGAATGGCCTCCATCAGCTCCAACAGCTTGTGGTCATAAACCACAGTCCACTATGTGGAGGCAGATCCATAGTCGACCTGAGTTAAGAGGGAGGGAGCCCTCTGCTGTCCATGCCATTCTAAGTCAACTGGGCTGAATGATGCCACCCATATCCCCAAGTGCCTCCAGCCCTTCCAGTCTGGCATTGGAGGAAGAGGAAATGGCAATGTTTTGAAAATGTGCTCCTTACTATGGTTGACCTCAACCTATCTTTGCATATTGCAGACTACATTTCTCAGTCTCCCCTTCTTCCAAAACAACACTGGGTCATGAGTGAGGGCAGGAACACACAAGTCTCCATAGTCCATTTGTCTCAATCCAAAATACCTTTCTCTCCCTTTGACAATCGACCACAATCTCTACATCACCTGCACTGCCCCTTGGGGCTCACTATCACATGTTCAACGTCTCTTATGTAAAGACCCCATCTCTTAAATCTAAATCTGTGATCACAGAATCTATACCAATCGCAATCATATCATTGGGATCCTTTAATCAATGTATTTAAAGGTCTTCTCATCTTTTATTACTCCTCATTTTAACTTCCTTTAATAACCTATTCGATCTGTTCATGTATGAACCTGTCCTTCCCTGTTCTTCCTCTGATATTCATAATTGTTTTCCTACATAGAAATCTCAATTTTTATCCTCTTTAATAGTTCAGTAGGCAAATTTTACTAAACACAATGGCTTATTCTCACTGCTGCTTAAAGCAGCCTGTTGAAATCTATAAGTTCCATTTAAAAAGTGAACCGACAATGTCCCTTTCTACGTATACACTCTCATGAATAAAGTCCCTGTATGGAACTGCCAAAGCATTCTGAAACTTACCCTCCATCTGTTATCCAGATTACGCACTGAGGACCTCAGCTACCTAAGCTCAGGAGGTCCCACACTAGAAATTGTCATCTCAATGAAGGGCATCTGTTTGATCTTAAACAAGCCCTAAGGGATGGACAGGCCTCCCTTCATGCTGTAATGGTGCACAATTCTAGTAACATCTGTTGAAAGTTGGCAACAACGGGCATCAGATGAGCGAAGCTACAATTTTCTCTTAGTTAAGCAGCAGATACATGGGAACACCACCATCTGCAAGTTCCCGTCCAAGCCACTCACCACCCTGACATGCAAATATATTACCGTTCCTTCGCAGTTGTTCGGTTAAAATCCTGGAACATCCTCCCCAACAACCATGTGGGTCTACCGACTGCATATAGACTGCAGAAGTTCAAGAAGGCAGCTCACCACCACCTTCTCAAGGACAGTTAGTGATGTCCAATAAATGCTGGCCCACTCAAGAAAGACTGAACTAATAAAGTGTAAAGTAACGTTTGAGCCACATAAATTTTTACATTGCCAGGAGTAAATTGTAAAAGTGAGATTCCTTCAAGAACAAAGCTCCCTTATGAAGCACATTCTTGGCACACAGCTCCTCTATGACCATGAGGAACCATCATTTTTCTAACCTCCTGCTTATCACCATTCTCACTAAAGTGCTACAAATCTCAGGGATTGAGTCTATTTATTTCAAACCATGCCCTGGCCCAGGACT
Source organism: Ginglymostoma cirratum (assembly GCA_024137785.1). Lineage (NCBI taxonomy): Eukaryota > Metazoa > Chordata > Chondrichthyes > Orectolobiformes > Ginglymostomatidae > Ginglymostoma > Ginglymostoma cirratum. The sequence continues at coordinate 2,752,045 of JAHRHZ010000018.1, forward strand.
GTTTATATAAACATTTTAATAACCATTCCTCCTTTGGCTGGTTGATTTGATGAGATAAAGGTTGGTCGTTCGGTCTGTTTAGACGCATTCCAAAGCCTGTTGATGTCAGGCTAGTCAGTAAATGCCAAGAAGCTTCAGATGCACTGTTTAAAAACACACAACATCTGGTCCATAAAACAAAGCCAGGAAATCTCGCTCCTCGCGCCTGTCTCAAACAAAATATATTGATTAGCTTGGCATCTCGTTTCCAAGCATTACATTAACAGAGTTTGTCATAGCAACAAGAGTAGGCTATTCGGTTCCTTGAGCCTATTCTGTCATTCAATCAGATTATGGCTAATCTGCACCCGAACTCCGTTAGTCCACCTTGGTTCTTTAATCCTTGCCTGATATAAATGAAACTATCAATCTCAGTTTGGGCAATTTAAACTGATTCCCAATCTCAACAGGCTCCTCATGTTTCTATTTCTTATGGTGTTACCTGTGCTTCATCCTTCTCAGCTTTCTTTCATTCACTCATGGGTCCATAAGACCATAAGACCATAAACCACTGGAGCAGAAATTAGGCCATTCAGCCCATCGAGTCTGCTCCGCTATTCAATCATGGCTGATAATTTTCTCAACCCTATTCTCCCGCTTTCTCCCCATAACCCTTAATCCCCTTGATAATAAGAACCTATCTATCACCTTCTTAAATGTACTCAATGATCTGGCCTCCACAGCCTTCTGCGGGAATGAATTCCATAGATTCACCACTCTCTGGCTGGAGATGTTTCACCTTATCTCTGTTCTAAAGCATCTTCCCTTTACTCTAAGGCTGTGCCCTCAGGTCCTAGTCTCTCCTACCAATGGAAACATCTTCCCAGAATCCACTGTATCCAGACCATTCAGTATTCTGTAAATTTCAAGTAGATCCCCCCTCCTCCTTCTAAACTCCATTGAGTATAGACTTGGAGTCCTCAAACTTTCCTCATATGTTAAGTCATGGTTGGTATCCGCTCAACCAGCACTTATTGTCCATCTCTAATTTTCCACTAGGAAATGATGGTGAGCTGTCTCCTTGCAGTCCATTTGCTGTAGGTCATTTCTTTTTGAAGACTTTGTAGCAATTGATATAATTGCTAGGCTATTTCAAAGGGCAGTTAAGAATCAGCCACATTGCTGTGGGTCTGGAGTCACACGTAGGCCAGACCAGGTGAAGATAGCAGTTTTCTTCCCTAAAGGACATTAATGAACCGTATAGAGTCACAAAGTCATAGAGCTGTACAGCACAGAAACAGACCCTATGGTCCAACTTGCCCATGCTGAACAGATATCCTAAATTAATCTAGTCCCATTTGCCAGCATTTGGCCCATATCCCTGTAAACCCTTCCTAATCATATACCCATCCAGACTCCTTTTAAATATTGTAATTTTACCAGCCTCCACCACTTCCTCTAGTAGCTCATTTCATATACACACTACCATCTACATGAAAAAGCTGTTCCTTAGGTCCCTTTTTAATATTTCCCATCTCATCTTCAACCTATGCCGTCTAGCTTTAGACTCCCCTACTGTGGGAAAAGACCTTGGCATTTCACCCTATCCATGCCCCTCATGATTTTATAAATCCCTATAAGATCACTCCTCGGTCTCCGACACTTCAGGGAAAATTGCCCTAAGTGATTCAACATCTCTTCTCCACATCAGGGCCTCCAACACTGGCAACATTCTTGAAGATCTTTTCTGAACCCATTCAAGTTTTGCAACATCCTTGCTATAGCAGGGAGACCAGAGTTGCAAGCGGTATTCCAAAAGTGACCTAACCTGTGTCCTGTACAGCCACAATGTGACTTCCCAACTCCTATACTCAGTGCACTGAGCAATAAAGGCAAGTATATTTTCCGACAATTGACTGTAGTCGTATGGTCATCATTTTGTTATGAAGATCATGGACAGGCTCGTACTTACAACAAAATGTTTTAGTGATTTTAAAAAAATCACCAAAGCTAGATCACTAAGCAACAGCCAATTAAGACAAATGATTGAACAGTGCCTGGAAATCTTGAGTCACAAACATTTGAATTTTGCTTACAGAGAACCCTCTGTCGAATTTGTAACAGAGCTGCCCAGGTCAAACTTCATTGATATTCACACTGGATGTGATTAAGTTACGTTGGTTTGCATTTCACCTCAAGAGGAAATGGAATAAAATGCTGGTTGACAGATGGAAACACAGTCTGTATGAGAAAGAATTAAACTCAGCAGTCCAGTAATTAAAAAGAGAGAGAGAAAAAATAAAACTGGAGCTATTTGTTTTAGCGAATACCATTGAGTTGGACGAAATAATTGCTCGAGAATGTAACTTTCAACTTGGCTTGTCAGGAGCAATTAGAGTGTTGAGGATGAATTAGTAATCTGAGGCATCTTTTGAAACTTTATCTGAAGTTCATGCCAGTGACTAAAAGGCTGTCCACATGGGTATGTTATACTGTTTAAAACTTCAAGTACGATAAGTTGTGGATCATGGCTCTCAAGGTCTAAAGCCATGGAAAAGAAACTGGATAATTTAAACGGACATGCCAATGCCAGCATCTCATAAATTATAAGACAAGTTCCAAGACATCAAGAAATTTGGTAAAAAAATGAGTTTATTTTTTTAAAAAAACTATAAACTAATATGGATTGATAGTTACTTTATAAACCTTGTTAGTGATTCAGTTAATCCTTAACTGGGCAAGAGGACTTTACCATATATTAGGGCATCTGAAAAGGCTTCACAAAAGATCTTTTTAAATGCTAAGTTTTACCCAGCTATGATCATGCTATTTAATTTGTTCCACTTGTCATAACCCTTCAGCTTTCTATCTTTTATATACTCCTCAGTCACTGTCAATGCAAAAGGCAATTGCTTTAAACACAGTGAGACACCTTGAAGTGGAGTAATGCAAAGCAGACTGAAAGTTAGAGCTCAAATACAGACACAGAAGGCGGTGTTTCTGAGTTGGGTTATTTATGTCTTGTAGTTTTAGAGGGGAGAGGAATGAAGCCTTCAGTCTGATGGTCAAAGAAAGCTTTTCAGAAGTGTGGAAGTTTCAAAAGTGCTTCACTATTAATGCAATACTTTAGACGTATCGGCTTGTTGGAATTTAGGAAATCCTGCAAGCAAAGCAAGCTCCCACAAATATCAATAGGATAATGACTGGATAATCTGTCTTTGTGAGCTTGATCAAAAGATAACTAACGGCCAGGACATTGGGCAGAATACCTTTACTGTCCTTCAGAAGTGTCTAAAGGTCTTTTAAATCCCTTAAGTAAAGCAAGCTGCGTCTGAATTTAAAGTTTCATCTGAAAGACAGTACGTCCACCATTAAAAGCACTGGCTGCATTGGAGTCTGAGCCCACCTTATGTGCTCAAGTCTCTAAATTTCAAAGCCATAGGCATTCACTTCAGAGGTAAAAGTGCTCCCAGCTGAGCCACAGATGACACTTGCCAGGTGCTTCTTGCAGAGAGCTGCTGAAGATGACAAAATATCACCCAATTTTCTGAGAGAAGGACGTAGGAAGGTGAGCACCCAATTTTCAGCTTAAAATCCACCTCCGTCTCCCAGAGTGAGAGTGTACAGGCACACGGACATTTCTGGGAGCTCCATGGAGTCACTTACGGCTCGATGCGAAAGACGGCAGGACAGAAATCTCTGTGAGGGACTGCTTCACTCAGGCTTCAGGTTTGTCAACCAACCCAGCTCCTGAGCACTCCTGGATTCAATCTCTAAATCTAGGCTCATGCATGGCTGTGACTGAAATGGTCAAAGAAACTGAATGTGGCTGTAAAATTTCATTTCTCACGATGAATTTGTGAGAGTGGTTATATCTTTCTTCGATCTCAGTGGTATAAGATAGGTCGTTTCAAAGTAACTGTCCATTATTCTCACACCCTGGTGTCCCTTTCAATTAAAGAGCCAATGGAATGGAAACAAAGAAAGGGCAACCAATGGGTGGTGAAACCCAGCTATATCAATAGTCCAGGTTTCTGAAAATCAAGATACCTCCTCAGTAATACAGAAAGAACTCTCCCTTCATTATAGTATGACACGTTGTATTCCTCTGTTGAATCTTCACACCTCAGGTTTCAAGTCAAATCTAGATTGGAATTCCAATGGGAAATTTCTGCTCTCACTGAGATGCTGAGATCTTCACAAGGATGTTGGGGGCCTTGATTTTCATAGCTGTGTCAGATGGTCAGTTGTGGAAGGAATCCCAGCTCCCAGAAAGTGGGCCTTCCCATTTTCAGTCTGGAGAAGGGGCTGGATTTGGAGTCAGGCTAAGGAACTCGGGATGCCAGTCCCCAGAAAACCTGTCCTGCGAAACTAGCACTGTAACCAAAAATTGCAATGAGATTAAAATATAAAATATTCCTCCAGCCCTCACATCTTAGAGCTCAACCACTCATCCTTACCTACACCCACTCCTCGTGCCTCAATGTCAACCCATTGCCACTTAAAGACTACCTTTCTCCCACGATCCCTCATGACCCATTTACCATCTTTATGTCCATCTACCTATCCTTTCTGGACACACATATTCCTGAAGAAAATTTAGTCCCTACTTCCACCTTTCCCTCGTCATCTACCATGTTAACTCACCTAGTATCTACAAATACTCATGTTCATAAGTGAATTAATACAGTTCGATAATTTAAAGTACTAATTGGGTGACTACACTTGATTAGGAACAACACTCATTCATAAATTTACATTTTAACGACTATTGATCATTTTTGACACTTCTTCACAAGTCAACACATCTTGAGAATTCTTGACAGATTAACACTTGCTGATGGGTCAACAGGCCTTGACAATTCTTGCTAGATTGCCCCTTCTTGACAGGTCAAAACATTTTGATAGATCTTAAAAGATTGACGCATATTGACAGAGCAACACATCTCAACACTTCTTGACAGATTGAGATATGTTAAGGGATGAGCATGCCTTTGACACTTCTTGACAAATTGGCACTTACTGACAGACCGACATGTTTTAATAGCCCTTTACAGATTGACATTCCTTGACAGGTCAACACATAGACATTTATTGAAAGATTGACAGGTGACACTTGACACTTTTTGATGTTTATTGACAGATCAACGTGTATCAACACTTCTTCACAGATTAGCACTCATTGACAGGTCAACATGTCTCAGCAATTTTTGATAGATTGGCATTTATTGATAGTCGGCGTGTCTCAACACTCCTGACAGATTGACATTTATTTGCAGTTCAACAGGTGTTGCCAATTCTTGAAAGATTGACCCTTATTGACAGGTCAACAGTTTTTGACAGTTCATGACAGATTGACACATTGACATGTCAATATGTTTTGACAGCTTTACATTCATTGAAAGGTTGACATGTTTTGGCACTTCTTGACAGCACAACAGGTTAACACATCCTCATACTTTTTAACAGATGGTACTTACTGACAAGTTGAAACATCTCAACACTCCTTGAGTTATTGACAATTCAACATGTCTCAACAATCCCTGACATTGAAACTTAAGGACAGGTCAACAATTCTTGACGCTTCTTGACAGAATGACACTTATTGACAACTCAGACAGTTCCAAGTCATTTATATTCTGTTTAATCACGTTTTCTTGAAATAACAATTCCAAAGAGAACCTGAAGGATTTCTAACCTCAGCTCCCATAGGACAAAAAACTTCATCACCAAGATGTCCCTGGGCCCTATTCTCAGGTGTATCTGAGCTGTACAAAGGATACCCAGAATATCTTTGAGAAATGAGCCAAGAACAGACCTGTTCATGCCAAGTCTAACCTCTTTACTTTAGATTTCGGCCACCAGGAATTCAAAAATCCAATTTGAGTGGAGACTGCTGCCCATTTAACTGGCACCTTCCTCAAGGTGTGAATGTTGGCTGATCTCCAATTCTGCCCCTGTGGAAATGGGAAATGCTGGATGCCAGGCTGGGAAGTAAACGTTTTTCTTGCAAATTTTGTTGTGATGGCAATGGTCCCATTGTGTTGAAAATCTGGGCCTTAGTGTAAAAACTGATGAACTGATCATGGCCCTGGTGAAGTGCCAATAGCACTGTGGGGGGAGGGTAAGGGCATGCTGGGTAATAACATTTGCTCGACCAGTTCCAACTTGGAAAGGTTAACTCATTGTTTATCTTATAAATCTTAGTAAATCTCCCCATGGACAAGGTGTTTACTACATTTTCAAAATGAACAGTTTCACAAGGAACTGGAGCAGAAGTAGATCATTCAGCTCATTTCGCCTGCTCCACAATTCAGTACAATCATGATTAATCTTTTCCATCAACTTCACTTTCCCATCCTATCCCTATAGCTTGTGATTTCTCCGACAGAACAAACATTTGCCACAGGAACACTAGAAATAGGAGCCAAATGTAAATCATTCAGGCCATCAAGCCTGTGCTGCCATTAGACATGACCACGGATAACCTTGGGCATTTACTCCATTTCCTGGCTCACTGCTTATCTTCCTTCATTCACTGAATGACCAAAAATCACACTATCTCACTCTTAAAGACCTTCAGCAGTGGTAGACCCACAATCCTCTGGGGTAGAAAGTTTCTGAAAAGTTTTAGTGATGAAGTTACCCCTTGCTCAGTCTGAATCCATGATGTGGAGATACAGATGTTGGACAGGGCTGGACAAAGTCAGAAGTCACACAACATTATTTAAAATCACAAGCTTTTGGAGCACAGTCCCTTTGCCAGGTGAAGTGACAGTGATCTCAAATAAACCAATTAGACTATAACCTAGTGTCATGTGACTTCTGACTCAGTCTGAATCAATCAGCTCCCTGTGGGAACTCCCCTGATTCTAAATTCCTCAACGAGTGGGAAACAACTTCCCAAGTTTGTCGAGCCCCTTCATAATCGTGGCTATTTCTCATTGTTCTCAATTCCAGAGAAGAAAAGCTAAGTTTGTAGGCTGGAGGGAGAATTTCCACCCTCATTCAGGAGGGAAACCTACCTCAAAGACTTGCTGTCCAACCTGACATGACACACAATCTGAAAAAGAGCAAATAGCAGATGGACTAATTGAAGTGAATAGCTTTGAGGTATTTAGGGGGAATCTAGCCAGACACATGTTGGAGGAAAGGAGTTGGTTGTTTTGGATTATCATAGAACCCCAACAGTGTGGAAACAGGCCAATGGGCCCAACAAGTCCACACTGCCCATCCAGAGAGCACCCCAGCCAGACCCATTCCCCAACCATTTTCCCTGTAACCTTATACTTCCCATGGCTAATCCACCTAACTTACACATCCCTGGGCACTACGGCCAATTTAGCATGACCAGTCCACCTAATCTGCACATCTTGGGACTGTGGGAGGAAGTCAGAGCACCCAGCATAAACCCATGCAGACACGGGAAGAATGTGTAAACTCCACACAGACAGTCACCCAAGGGTGGAATCGATCCCAGGTCCCCGGTGCTGTGAGGCAGCAGTGATGGCCACTGAGCCACTGTGCTGCCTCTGAATAAAAAGGCAGCAAGAAAGGAAACTGATGTGAAACAGAAACACGAGGACACACCAGCTGGGACAAATGGGCCGCTTCTATTCTGTAATTGTAATGTACATTTTTGGAGACACAAGTGGCAAAATAATTAAAGAACCATATTGCAGAAGGTGACCTAAAAAAAGAGTGAATGCTGAAAAGTGAGGTTAGTGCAGGTAGGTTGGCCTTGATGGGCTGAAGGACCTTTTCTGTCCTGTATAACTTTATATCCTATAAGTCAGTTATGTCATCATTACCCTGACTTAATTTTTGAGGGACATCCATTAAAGATGTATTCATGTGTCATGTTAAAAATCAGACAGGTGGTTCACTAACCTGCACTGAGCTCCTGCATGTAGTGTCAGCAACATTGGTTTTAGTACATTTTTAGCTGAATGTGTTACTCCTGCTCCTTATTCACACGTTTGTCTGTCTGTTTGTACAAAACTCTCACTACAAGGCCTCCTGCTTCGAGCCCTTTCCAGCCCCACTCTCAACCACTCGTCTTCCCAAGACATGTGAGTCATTGGCACTTACTCTTAGGCTGAGTTTTCAATGAGTTAAAATCAGATCCAATTAACCAAATGAATTAATCACGACCATGGATCACATAACAGTTAGGTCCACAATCTCTGATACTTTTTTGAGTTAAAAAGATGAAAACATTCCTGAAAAGAAAGGAAAAAATGCATAATTTGACGCATTGCTCATTGTTTTTCTCCTGGGTGTAGTTTGCAGAAGTGTCCTCAAATTTAATCTTCAATTCCTGGAAATTATGGCCAAGTTGGATAGTTGGATACCTTACCTGCCTGAAGGTCTTCTGTTACTAACTCTCTCTTGCAGTTCCCCCGTCTTGTTAATAACAAATGGGGGATTGACGAGATCTTTTCCAGCAGTTTTATCCAGTAAATATCTCTTTCATCTCACTGTGTTAGGAAAATGTTTACACCTTAGAGATATCTTCCTGAAAGTTTAATCTGGCTTTAGTTCCTTCAGTTCATAAAGATGGAAGACAGTCGAAAGCTACCGTTTGAAGAGGAAATTACATTACTGCATTCGGTCTATTTAATAGGTCGCTGCTGACAGGATATTAAGATAGCTGTCCCCAAGGAACTGATTCCAGTGAAACAGAATTAATAAACATTTCAGCCACTGCATTTGCAGATTACATTCTTGCAATATGCTTTTCCAATTATCAATAGATCCAAGTTCCAAGCAATTTTTCTGTCAAACGTGATTATTTGCTTTCCTGTCTGTTCCCTTATCTCAATTTCTCTCAGAATTTCAGAACTTGTCTCCTGTCAAATCTTAGCATTTTCATATCACTGGTGGTTCATTGTTATCTTAGTTTATGTTTTGCTCTCTAATTCTTCTAATAAAATTCAATTTTTGGGAGCAGTTGCAAAATCCATAACAGACATTTGGCTGTTGATTATATTCCCCATTGTATATAGCCCATCCCACCCTGCCTACTATGTCATTCACACCATCCTATTCTGTAGATTATGTCTTTTGTCTAACATATGTAACAAATACATACATTTACCCATTTGCACTTCTCTGATATAGAGCATGCCTTTTCTTAAAAATTCATGCTTAATTGCCCAGAGGGCAGTTAAGAGTCAACCACATTGCTGTGGATCTGGAGTCACATGTTGGCCAGGCCAGGTAAGGATGGTGTTTTTTTTTTCCCCCTTCCCTGAAGGACATTAGTGAACCAGATGGGTTTTCTCCCCAACAGTTAACATTGGATTCATAATCATCATTAGATTTGTAATTCCAGATATTTATTGAATTCAAATTCCACCATTGGACATGGCAGGTATTGAACCCAGGTCACCAGAATGTTATCAGGATTACTGAATTAACAGTCCATCCATAATACCACTAGGCCGTTGCCTCCTCCTGGTGGTTGCGAATCACAAATCTCACACCTTTCACCTCCTGCTCATTAAACACTTACCTGCTGCATGAATAATTCTTAGCAAATCACTTTTTTTTAATCTTTCTCCGGAGGTCTAAAACTCCTGTTTTTTTTATCAAGAAACAAACTTCCTCCTCTGCAGTACACTGGCTGTGGCCAGCCAGCTCGGAGTCAGACCAATTCACCTTTTACTCATGCACTGATTCACCCATCAGCTACCCTGCTCATTGTACACTCACCATTGTTCACTTTGTCTATTACACACTCACCTGCTACACTCACCAAATTATGGAACCTGTTTAGTCAGTCATCTCTTACTGACTGGCCTCGTACACATCAGTTGCTTGTACACTCAGCTTTCTACACCTCACCCATTAGACATCCTATCCATTATACACTCGCATGTTATAGGCCTACTTGTTACAGACTCTCCTCTTACACAACCATCCATTATAAACCCCATCTATTAGAAACACCATTGATCATGCTCCATGCCCATTGTAAACACACCCTTACACACTCTGTCTGTTATGATCTGTCTATTATACTCCTGCCTGTTGCAAAATACTTCTTTCATAGACTTTCCTTCTAGACACTCTGCCTTTTATGCACTTACCTGTTTACACTTTTTATTAGCCACCTGTTTTACATTCCAACTTTTGCTTATCTTTTTATACAGTCCATCTTTCTCATTAGGTATACACCCTGTCTTTCCCAGCTGTTATTTTAGTTATACTGTTATACTCCATCATTTAATTACTACAGCCGATCGATACTTGTTGTTTGGACTGTCATGTGTATCTGTTGATTCGAATTTGGGTAGAGTCTGTGATAGAGTATACTACTGAGTTTGTGACTGAGTTTCTGGGAATGTCCATTGAAATCGGAAGTATAAATGTGGTGGCATCTTCATAATCAGGGGAGACTGACGGATGTGATACGAAAGGCAGAGAGTTTGGAATTTATATTTAGCGGGAGTCCTAGAAAGCAAGAGACCCGAGAGAAAAGTTCCAGTAACAAAAGCCAGAGCCGTCATTGAAACTGAATCCTCAAGATTGTTAACAACCCTTCAATACACCAATTCAGTCCTCTGTATCGTGAGCCAGGGTAATGATGTAGACAGTTAAAAGGGACACTGTTAGCAATAAAACCCAATCAGCTGAATGTAAAAACAGTGGAAAAAGTTAGTTTTCTCGTGATACTCCAAATTTAAGAAGAGAAGGCCAATTAGGAGCGAAGATTGTTCTGGCCTTCAACTTGAATGTAGAAACCACAGGGTGAAAGGTTATCCAGGATAGGCTGGAATATGCAGTAGTCAGTTCAGCCAAGATTTTGTTGAATGGTGGAACAAGCTTAAGGGGCTGAGTGGCCTCATTGTGTTCCTCATTTGCATGTTAATTTCAATTTGCCATTTTTGGATGGCTCCAATCCTTAACTGTTCTTTGGGGAGAGAATTCCAGAGTTCCATCATAGTTTGTCTGAAAAACTGGGACCTGGCAAAGAGGCAGCTTTATTAAAAAGAGAAATTAACAGTGGCCTCTTCTGTACTTTAAAATCTTGAGGGATGACACAGCTGACTCAGAGAAGTACAGAGAATGGTTCATGTTCCCAAACACAAAGAAAGACAGAGCTACACAGTCAATAGCATAGAAACAGGCCGTTCAACCCAAATAACCCATGCTAGGTTTATGCAGGACATGAGCTTGCAGCTATTCACATCAGCAACACTCTTTCTTCCACATGTTCTGGCTCAACTTTCTCCTAACTCCATATTCACGATAAGAGCTCATTGTAGTATTTCGTTCTTTATAGTGGTGATCTGAAACTTGGAAATATTATGTACCATGAGGAGGATGGCATAGAATTTCACAAGGACGTAACCTGTTTGGTGGGATGAGTGGACAAGTGTCAGATAAAATTAAATGCAGGGAAGTGTGAATTTTCGGCAGAAGAATATGGAGAGACCACAGGCCAGAAGTTCCAACAGTGGAGACCGTGGTTGTAATAGGGCAGACAGGAGTGACACTTCAGGGGAATGCACAAAGCCTAACATAGTGGGCACCAGGGGTATTGTCTGGCAAATTGAACATTTAAGTGGATCATTCTCCAGTATACCCACTATTAAAGCTCCTTGAAGACAAAAAAAAAGACGTTTCAGATATACTTAACTTGAATAGTTACCGAGGAAATGTTGGAGGATTAGAACCCTACTGCAGCTCCTTTGAAACATAACTCTCAACGCACCACTGAGTCTCCAATCACATCCCTCCAACACCTGGAAATTCTGAACCCCTTCACCTAACTGGGCCCAACACTCCACCGACTATCCTGACCTGCTCCAAGCTAACCCCACACTTTCCCATCACCAGACCTAACAAAACACTCCCATCCCCTTACCAGAAGTCACATCTGATCTGACAGCCATCCCCACCCTCACCACCGGCCCCAACAACCACCTTCCAATACTCTGGCTCTGATGCCCAGCCTACCCATTGAACCAACTCCCAGCCCTGACACAAATTGACACATCTATCGCTACCAGCCTGGTTAGCCTCCCCTCCTGAGTCAACACCAAACCCCCCATCCCATTGATCTGGCTAACACTATCCTTACCGGACTCAATATACCCCCATTTGGAAAACCACACCCCTTTCCAAAAATGCCACAGTCTCCTTCCTCATCCCGGACCTAAGCCTTACCATCCAAACTGCACCCAGAGGCCTGCACTCTGCCCGACCCTAAAAGCCATCCTCAACTAGACACTGCTACACTTTCCACTGGACCCAACTGTTATGATTAGGGATGATGGTAAAATTGAACACATCAGGTCTCAGAGTGATATCTGGCTTGTTAGATCATCACTTTTATTTTTACAGCTTGTGTAAGATGGTAGTCAGTCTCTGAGCATATTCACATGATGCTGCCAATGTTCTTTTAACAAAGAACACAAGTATATTATGCAAAATTAAAAACAAAGACAGTTCAGAAAGATGTTAAGGTAAGTAGCAAAATAGACAGCTTCAGTCATTTTCCCAACGGTATCTATTATAGTCATCCAATCCCAGTGAGGCACCACTCCCACGTTAAACCTTTGGTTAGAGATAAAAAGTACTGCAGATGCTGGAGAATCCGAGACAACAAGGCGTGGGGCTGGATGAACACAGCAGGCCAAGCAGCATCATAGGAGCAGGAAAGCTTGACGTTTCGGGCTTAGACCCTTCATCAGACCCGAAACGTCAAGTTTTCCTGCTCCTATGACGCTGCTTGGCCTGCTGTGTTCATCCAGCCCCACGCCTTGTTGTCTTAAACCTTTGGTTACTTTTTTTTTACTTAAACACTCTTTACAACCCTTCTCTTCAGACTCCTGAAACAAGTTAAGAGATAACAAGGTGTAGAGCTGGATGAACACATCAGGTCTCAGCAGGAGGGTCCAGACCCAAAACGTCAGCTTTCCTGCTCCTCTGATGCTGCTTGGCCTGCTGTGTTCATCCAGCTCTATACCTTGTTATCTCAGATTCTCCAGCATCAGCAGTTCCGACTATCTCTAAAGCAAGTTAAGATTTGTTTTTAGTTCTGATAGACTGGATATTTCTTCGCAATTCTGACAGCTTGGAGATTGCTACCTACCCTCATGGCCTGGAGACTCATTACAAACTAATGAAAATTGCCCATCCTCTGGAATGAGTTCTCTTCTGATCTCAACTGACTAGCAGCCCCCGACCATCTGTTTCAAAACACAACAATGCAAACATTCAGCTATTAACTGCCCAGGTAGCTAATCAAGCCATTTAAATTGAGTCTCATGCTTTCTTGGAAAATTTGTCATAAGTTCACTATTCAAAATTACTTTCTGACTTTTGTTTAAAAAGAAGTCACTTCTAAAAAACTATTGGGGAGGTGATGTCCAAATGATACTGTCATTAGACTGCTCATCCAGCACCTTTTCCAGCACTTCCACATCTTTCCTGTAATGAGGCGACTAGAACTGGACATAATACTCTGGATGTGGCCGAACCAGGCTTTTGTATAGCTGGAGCATAACTTCACAGCTCTTGAACTAATCCCTCTATTAATGAAAGCTAACACACCATAAGACTTCTTAACAACTCAATCCACCTGGGTGACAGCTTTCAGGGAACTGTGGACATGAACCCCAAGATCCCTCTGCTCCTCCAAACTGCCAAGAATCTTTCCGTTAACCTTGTATTCTGCTTTCAAGTTTGTCCTTCCAAACTCAGGTGATGTTCTGGTGACCCAGGTTCAAATCTTGCTCTGGCAGATGGTGGAATTTAAATTCTGGAATCAAGAGTCTAATTGTGTCAATTGTCAGGGGGAAACATAATCTAATGTCCCTTAGCGAAAGAAAGTGCTGTCCTTGCCTGGCCTGTCCTACATGCAACTCCACGCCCACAGTGAAGTGACTGATTCTTAATTATCCTCGGGGCATTTAAGAACGGGCAATAAATGCTGGCTTTGTCAATGGCGTACACATCCTGTGAATGAATAAACAAAAACAAAAGCTTGAAATCTGCCCTTCATCTTCTTTCAGATGCAGCAAACGTTTTAACCGGCGCCTTATGAACTGGTATTCTTGACAATCTGGCAAAAAAAATTCCTCAAATGCCAACAGTTTACTGAATTAATATTGCGATCTCCACGATGTCCTGAGCAGTCAGCCGATGGTACAAGTGAGAAGGCACTCTGCCGGTAAGTTTTATTTATTTCAAAGTCACATTATTATTTAAGTGATTTATGTTGCAAATAAAGTGTAGCAACGACGTGTATACCCCCTGCATTACATTTCTATTACTTGCTGTGTTTTATCATTGAGTATGTGTACTCCTTGATCAACCAATTATTTTCTCAACCGGCATACTCCTGGTCCTGTGGGTGCTGGTTAATGAAAAGTTTGCTGTATCAATGCATATTGACTTTTTAGAAAACTGCACCATAGCAACATCTATCCATCTTCAGTCATCGAAATCTACCAGCCCCACAATATTGGACACAACACTTTGACCCTGATCCGTCACATTAATAAACCGTAAACTCTGAAATTTACCTGACAGCATACACCTTCACCTCATGTACCATTCCCCCTCCACTAACTTGTCTCCCTAGAACTCCACCTGCCTTCCAGACCCTCGCCATCCAAACACTAACCAAGACCCCCACCCCTTCCGCAATAACCATGTTAATACTCACTTTACATACGTATCGTTTCACAGAAGATGTCAAAGAGTCAAAATGACTAGCTGTTCTACTGGAGATTTAAACTTCAGAATACCCCACAATAATTGCTTTAACAAAAGGGTGTGGTTTTACCCCTGTTGTTCCCTGGTAAGATCTTATCTGTGTCATAACCAGGAGTCTCCAGTCCATGCAACTTCAACGCAGAATGGATTTGAAGGTAAATGGGTTAATTCTTAATGAAGTTTCTAACCTGAATTGGAATTTCAGGTCCATTATAAAATGAACAGCACAATAGAGGACGGGAGCAGAAGAATCTGGAAGTATATTTGCGTAAATTGTTGAATGTGGCAAGACATGTTGAGAGAGAGAGAGGTTAACAAATGCTCTGATTCCATCTGAAGTTTATTGGACAAGTCTGAAATCTGCCGTTAGATCATACTTTGTTTTATTTTAATTTAACAAAGTGGTCTTTCATTGAAATGCAAGCACATTATGTCACAGATTTAGTCTTAACAATAACACAGAGCTTTATTACACAAGAGAAATGAAGATAAAATGGAATAATCTAAACTGTTTACATAAAGCACAAGTTGAAAGATCTTGAAAGACATGGTAAAAGGCAATATTCCATTCATCTGAGCAACACCCCTTTACAACACTCAAACATCAGGCACTTCTTTTTCTCTCTATCACATCCACAGAGTTTGACTTAACTGTTGCTTTCAGTTGATTGTCTTCAGAGTTTGTTAGCCTCTTCCTTGAGTATTCACACAATAGACCTTAGACTTTCTCAGTTTCAAATAACTCCTTCTAACCAAACATATCTGGTCTGTAACTTTCAAACTAAACAGCTTAGACTGAGGTAACCTATTTCTTACAGTTCTAAACTGTCTTTCTTTTCAGGAGAAACTGTTTTACAGATCTACGTTTTAGAACATAGAACATAGAACAGTACAGCACAGTACAGGCCCTTCGGCCCACGATGTTGTGCCGAACTTTTACCCGAAACCTAAGGTCTATCTAACCTCCACCCCTACCTTATACTCCATATGCCTATCTAATAGCTGTTTAAATGCCCCTAATGAGGCCGACTCCACTACCCTCTCCGGCAATGCATTCCACGCCCCGACCACTCTCTGAGTAAAGAACCTACCTCTGACATTGTCCCTATATCTACCTCCACTCACTTGAAAACTATGTCCCCTCATAATAGTTACCCCCACCTGAGGAAAAAGTCTCTGGCTGTCTACTCTATCTATACCTCTGATCATTTTGTACACCCCTATCAAGTCACCTCTCATCCTTCGTCGTTCTAAAGAGAAAAGCCCTAGCTCTCTCAACCTTTCCTTGTAAGACCTTCCCTCCATTCCAGGCAACATCCTGATAAACCTCCTCTGCACCTTTTCCAGCACTTCCACATCTTTCCTGTAATGAGGTGACCAGAACTGGACACAATATTCCAGATGTGGGCGAACCAGGCTTTTGTACAGCTGGAGCATAACTTCACGGCTCTTGAACTCAATCTCTCTATTATTGAAAGCTAACACAGCATATGCCTGCTTAACAACTCTATCCACCTGGGTGGCAGCTTTCAGGGAACTGTGGACATGAATCCCAAGATCCCTCTGCTCCTCCACACTGCCAAGAATCTTTCCGTTAACCTTGTATTCTGCTTTCAAGTTTGTCCTTCCAAAATGAATCACCTCACACTTTTAACATTTTAACAGGACTTTTGCATACTGAACCAAAAAGGTATTTCAAAAACAATAAAAAAATCTGGATCCCTTTAGGTGAAAGCAGCCTGTTCTTTGATGTTTATTATTTACATTTTCAAAACTCTCCAAATGCGAGTAAATACTCATTCATGCTCTAGAAACAATTTCACGTACTGTATTTTCTTTTAAATAATGGCCCCAGCAAGCATGATAAGTTAATCAATGAGCCCTCTCACAAACACAGACCAAAACCCACATGCCATTAGTTCACAATCCAAAATCTAACATAACTGATACTGAAACATTTAAAACTCACATAACAGAAATTGTTGGAAAAGCTCAGCAGGTCTGGCAGCATCTGTGAAGGGAAAAACAGAGTTAATGTTTCGGGTCCGGTGACCCTTCCCCAGTTCTGAGGAAGGATCACTGGACCCGACTCGTTAACTCTTTTTTTTTCCTTAACAGATGCTGCCAGACCTGCTGACCTTTTCCAGCAATTTCTGTTTTGTTTCCTGATATACAGCATCCACAGTTCTTTCGTTTTTTAAAAACTCACATACCTTTAATCACATAAAGCATAAGGAATCCTAAGGTTTAACAAGAAGGGTCTAGATTACAAAAGCCTGGAAGTTGATTAAAAGAATTGAATCAAGCTCAATTAGAATATTTTGTCCAGTTCTGGGCACCGTACTTTCACAGGTATGTGAAATCATTGTAGAGATAGAGTCATAGAGATGTTCAGCATGGAAACAGACCCTTTGGTCCAATTCATTCATGCCAACCAGGTATCCTAAATTAACCTAGTCCCATTTGCCAGCCTATGGCCCATATTCCTCTAAATCCTTCCTATTCCCACCCCCACCAGCTGCCTTGTAAATTTTGGCATTGTACCAGCCTCTAACACCTCCTCTAGCAGCTCATTCCATACACACACCGTGAAAAAATTGTCCTTAGGCCCCTTTTATATCCTACCCCTCTCACTTTAAACCTAAGCCCTCTAGTTTTGGACTCCACTACCCTAGAGAAAAGATCTTGCCTTTTCACTCTATCTACACCCCTCATGATTTAATACCCTCTATAAGATCACCCCTCAGCCTTCGACACTCCAGGGAAAATAGCCCCAGCCTATTCAGCCTCTCCCTATAGCTCCAACCTTCTAACCTTGGCAACATCCTTGTATCTTTTCTGAACCTTTTCAAGTTTCATTACACCTTTCCTATAGTAGAGAGACCAGAATTGTATGCAGTATTCCAAAAGTGGCCTAACCAATGTCTTGTACAGCCTCATCGTGGCATCCCAACTGCTATACTCAATGTACTGACCAATAAAGGCAAGTGTACCAAACGCTGGCTTAGAAATGGTGGAAAAAGAAATGAGAATACTTATGGGTCAGGCAACTTTAATCATTTTGATCGTTTGGAGAAGTTGAGAATGGTCTCCTTGGAGAAGAGAAGGCTGGAGAAGATTTAATCTAAGTGTTTAAAATCATGAGGGGTCTGGGCAGAATAGATAGAGAGAAACTGTTCCAACTGGTGGAAGGATTGAAAATAAGGAGACACAGATTGGCAAAAGAAGAAAAATGTAACTAAAGGAAAATTATATTGATGCATTGAGAGGTTAGGAGCTAGAAAACACTATCTGAGACTGTGATAGAGACAGTGTCAGTTCAAGCATTCGTGAGAGAATTGGATCATTATCTGAAGTGGAAAAGATTGCAGAAAAAGGCAGCTGACAGGCACAAGGTGAATTGCTTCCTCAAAGAGCAAGGAGAGACATGATGGACTGAATGGTCTCCTCTGTATTGCAGTAATTCTACAATTCACTGACCCTACATTCTCCCTGTCTCTGACTAAAGAACTTTCTCCTGAATTTTTACTCTACTTATCAGTGAGGCCCAAGTTCCCCACAAGCGGAAATGTTTCTGCATCCACCCTATCAAACCCTGTGTAATTCTGAATAATGATGGTAGGCCATCCGTCAAACTTCTGTTTTTGAAATAAAACATCTCTAACCTTTTTAATTGCTCCTGATAAGTATGACCTGAGCTGTGGCATCACCCTAGAAAGTCTTTTCTGCACTATTTCCAATATCTCTAATCCATCTCAGAATATATGATGATCAGAATCATGCACATATCTCCAGATGTGATCCAAACAATTGGAACTCAATTTCTCTCCTATTGAACTCACAAGTGATTAATTTCTCTCAACAAATTATCAAAGAAGCTGGTTTACTCTATGACCACCAACAGCTAATCACCAAATATTCCCTACCCAGGGACTTTAGTTCACTAATGCCCTGAAAAGCCTCTACTTGGCTTTTACAATAAGTAAATATATTCCAGAAATGTTGCTTCTGCATTAGGTGACAACCTGAACACGATAATGCAGCATCATGTCAGTTCACAGCTTTACTTTAAGCAGATGCATCTGTTTCTCTTTTACATGTTTGCATTAAAAATATGAAGCCATATGGTCAACAAGATTCTGAGGAAGGGTCACCGGACCTGAAACATTAACCCTGATTTTCTCTTCACAGATGCTGCCAGACATGCTGAGCTTTTCCAGCAACTTCTGTTTTTATTCCTGATTTACAGCATCCGCAGTTCTTTTAAGAGATAACAAACATGGGGCTGGATGAACACAGCAGGTCAAGCAGCAT